>PVIU01016663.1:0-44307 GCA_004026605.1 Ondatra zibethicus | reverse complement strand
GGGATGGGGGTGGGCCTTGGACTTCCAACAGGGCAGGGCACCATGCCCTCTTTCAAGGAAGAAGGGGGAGGGAGGAGGGGTGGGGGGTAGTGGGAGGGGACCGGGAGAAGGGGAAGAAAGGAAAAAAAAATTTTTTTTTTTATCTTTAATTATGTTCTTGAATGGAAAAAATAAAACAAAACAATGTATAAAAAAAAAATAAAAATGAATATTATTTTTAAATGATCATACAAAGTTTTATATCTGACTAAAGTATTTCAATTGAAAGTTTCTTATTCAAAGTTTGTTTTTAGCAAATGATCTCGAGATAAGTCGATAAAGTACAATTATATCCCTGCAAATGATACGATAGTAATTTTTCTCATTTGTTTGATTTTTTTCTGAGAAACAGAGATATTTTATTATTCTTTTGACAAATGATTTGTATAGCACCTAGTAGAATGTCAGTGATCACTTAATTAGTAAACCAGTCTTCCTCAATTCAGTAACACTTGTCAACTGTGTTTTTTATATATGTTTTTGACTTTGGTGTTGAGACCAACAGGGAATTGAGTACCACAGGTAAACTTTAATGATTCAAGCCTCATACTAGACATCATGATTTTGACCAATGGTTTAGAATACACATGAGGATAGCAATGTAAATTTTGACATTTGAATATCTATTCTTAATACATAATTTTAGCCAAGTGCCCAATAGTGGATTTGGGCAACATTGATTTATTACCTCTGCTAACAATTATAATCATAAGGAACAGCAGCAACACCATTTAAATGACTTACTGGGAGGAGAATTGAGAATCTTATCATATAGTTATTAATTAATGAATCACAAAGTATCAGAACACTAATTCAGACCTTTATCATTAATGTCAGCAAAAGGCTCATTGATAAGCAGACATAAATAACTTTGGTGTCTTCAACTTTGACAACAGCAGAAATTATGATACACCTCTTTGCTCTATATCCACTGACCAAGGAACATGTTTCTATATAAGAGGCCAGAAGAAATGCATTCTCCACAGGGATACAACATTTCAAAACAGCAACAGTAAAAAGCACAAAACTTAAAGTGGCTGAGTCATAGACAAATATTTAGAAGAAGGCATATATTCAGAAAAGATTCATTGTACTTCTAGGTGTCATTGTGATTCAGGGCCCTGTAGATTCAAGCCCAAACTGACTGTCATGATCATAACTCTAGATTACTATCAGTGCTTACTGAGAAACAGAATAGATAAGGAAAGGTTGCTTATAGTGGCTCTGAGTACTCATGAGATATGATTTTCAAAAGCTGGGATTAGGTGTTTTATGTCAGAAGCATTATAAGTCTACAAGCACACATTTGTAAGTTACAGGTATAGGTCTGTCTTCATTTGTTTCCTTGGGCTAAAATTAAATGATCGATGTACTAGGAATTGTTTTTTTTTTTTCAAAAAAATGTGATGAACAATAACTGATCTATAGATGCTGTACATATCTAATATATGCAACTTGGTAAGCTTTAACCTGAGAATATCTTCACTAATGGAACAGGCACAACATCAAAGAAAACATATATATATACCCAAATGCTCCTCTGTATTTCATTTTGCATTCTGCTGTACAGCACAACTCTTTACCTAACATATCACATTATGTAAAATAATAGTTCCAGACTAGCTGAGTCTCTCCACATAGCTCCTAAAAACCACAGTGTTATTCTACTCTTATTTTTATGGACTTTCAGTCTTTATCATATTAGTCTGTTTGGGCTATCATGCCATAGTACTTGAGAATAAGACTTCAAAATAATATATTTCAAAAGAAATATATTGTTGTCTTGGTATTTTGTACAACTTTGACCACTTTTAAGTTCAAAGTTTGGGATCTCATCCATGATGAAAACCTTCTTGCTGAGTTATCTGGGACAGAGGTTAAAAAAGATGAGAGAGACAAAGAGAAACAGAGAAAGACAGGGACAGAGAAAGAGACAAAGACATAGGTAGGCAAAGAAAAAAAAACAAGGAAAAAGAAAGACAAAGAGAGAATGAATGTATGGTTCGGTATCAATGTTTCATCACTCTGAAACAGGATAGACAAAAAACAACTTGATGAAGGAAAGATGCATTTTGTTTTATATCTTCTGGGCTTTGGCCACAACAGATTTCTCATACCCCATTATCTGGCAGCTAAACTTTAACAGGTGACACTTTTAAAAGAACAAACTAACCATATCAAAATCATAACATGAGCCAAACTCCTGCACTTCATCAGGAACACAATCTTGCAATAATTAACCTGTTTCAGCTATGATTTACACATCAACTCAAGAGAACAATACCCTCATGGCCTTTGGATCCTTTAAAAACTATATCTCTCAACAGTATGGCATTCCATAATAGAATTCCAACATATACATTGGTGGTCACATTTAAACTATAACAGGTACTTTAGGCAATTACACAGAATGGGTTTTGATATGGCTTATTCAGAAGTATGAAGACTTCCAGTTCAAGTGAGAGAGTGTTTTTTCACTTAAGGCTGAGGGTTTCCCATGGAATATACACTCACAGACACACACACACAGACACACACACACACACACACTTTCATATGTGTGTGTGTATGTCTGTGTGTATATCCCATTTTATTGTCCATTTACCTCTCAATAGAAATGCATCAATGACTTAAGTATTTATCTAAGTAATACATATGACATAGAGATGTCAATAAATATTTGAGAAATATGTTTAATATCATTAATTTTCAGGTAAATGCAGCTCAAAATTATGCTGTAGGAATTCCTACTGCCATTGGCCTTTAAGTTATCTGCCTACTTGGGCATGGCCTCTTATACTGTTTATACCAATGTAAAGTGGGGCGTCGGGCCTTTTTTCCAGCTGCAGGATTCGGTTGCTCTTCCTGTTCCAGCAGAGGATAGTGATCTGTGAGTCTACAACTAAATAAATAACCCTCTATTATACTCAATTCTGAGCTAGTGTGAGATTTCTTTTAAGCGTCTTTCTTCATCTGGCGCCCCACATGGATTCGAACTCCACAGCCACATGGTGGAGTTTGGAAAGGCCTAACCGGTCCACAGCTCAGAAAGTCTCCCAACACTGCCTGCTTGGCCTGCTTTTACCTAAGCAGTTTTTTGTAAAACCCCCAACATGGCAGAGCTAACTGCAGCTACTTGGAAATTTCCCAAGCTCGCGGGAACATGAACATCCCCTCCCCCACTGCCGTATTCCTGGCGACTTGAGCAGCTTCCAGTTTCTGCTCCCTGCCAGTGAGTTCTGAGCTTTTTGCTCCATGTATGGAATTGATTTAATTGCTTTTAGTTTGTCAAGCAAAGCATATTTCTCAGTATTTAACCACCTCAAAGGCAGGAAACTTAAGCTCAGGACTTCTGGGGCTACCACCATTTGCATCGCAGGTAGTTGCAACTCTGCAATCACGACACCAACTCTGCAACCTCGACACCAGCTGGACAATAAAGATTATTACACCTAAAACAATTTACCGGATCTCATAACAGGTAACTAACAAATCAATTATGTAATTGATTTATTAACTTGCAAGTTATATAATGGAAGGGAAATCGTTTACAAATAAATGAAAAATAATATCGAATATTAATAATTAAAATACAATATTCCCTGAAATGTTCACTTTTTAAAATGGGATCTTACTCTGTTGCGTACTCTGATCTCTAAACTCCTTCATCTGAATAATCTTGCTCCCTCATTCTCCTATAAAGCCTGGGTACAGCTACATGACACAACACAGCTCCTGTGCATTTTATCTTGTCAAACATTCCTAATAAGGGAAAGATGAGCCAATAAATGAATCACAAAAGAAATGATATGGAACACTGCTGAATCTGCAGACATTTTGTAAAGTGGCAGTAAAAATACTGAGTTGATGCAGTAGTATTTCATGAGGATTCATTACAATGTGGAAAAGGGTACATATATTTCATCAATTTTTGTTTTGAAATGTTGTTTCACTGTGTGTGGAGGGAATTACATAATATATAACTTCATTTTATGTACATCTATAATCTTATCATTTCATTGTTTATGTATTTAGTATCAACTAGAAAGGTTGTGTCTTGCAATTAAAACCTCTGCATTAAAAACTAAGTAAAAGAATTAAAAATATCACTTCAAGTATTCAATAAACCCTTCAGTCATTCTAGTTTGTCACGATTCTGTTGATCTTTACAATGATAAGCCTCAATCTTCACAAGTCCCAAAGTATGTCTCATAATTAAAATACGTACTTCATCTGTGTATTACTCATAGAGAGATTTCAAAATAAAACTGGACAATATTTGTTCTAAAAACCATTTATTATTTTGGATGAACAATTGCTTTAATGAACATCAATTCGTTGAATGCCCACACATCATTAAATGACAGTCTCTTTATTTTTAGAAAGTGAGAAAACATAAGGCAAGCATGCTCTGGAGACATCAGATCAACATTTTATTGTGTAATGAACCTGTTTCTCAAATAATCAGACTGCTGAAGCAGCAGCATTTAATCATCAAAATACAGTGTTACAAGTCTTGTTTAGGTAGTTGACTAACTTGAAAACAAATACATTAAAACACAAAGTTTAACACCAGAAGACAAGCTTCTGTGATGCTCCAGAGAGCACAGAGCTAGATCTTCTTGCCCTGTTGTGCTGAAGATTAATTAGCTTCAAAAAGATTCACTATCTTTTTCTTTTAATTTAAATAGACGTTTTTATAAAATATATTTGGATCATGATTCTTCCTGGATTCTCTGTATGTTTTTACCCATCTAAACCCACATTCTTTCTTTCTCCCGTTCTCAATCAAACAAATAGGTTATGGCATGGTAGTTATGGGAGGCCTGCTATTTTCTGAAGGGGAATGGAGGAGCAGTGGATCTGGGGGAGAAGAGAGGTGGGGAAAAAGCTGGGAGTTGTGGAGGGAATGGAGGTTGTTGTCAGTGTGTATTGTCTGAGAGAAAGATAAAGAAAAGAAAGAGAAAAACAAATAGGTAACTGAAAGTAATAATAATAAAATAAAAACAAAAAATCAAGCATCTAAATGTCTCATGGAAATCCTCATAATCTACTAATACTTGTATTACTCTCATGTTACAATATATTCTTTGTGGAAATTTATTGACATTGACAAATAATACTTTGCTGGTGAAAAAAGAATATCTTTTTTATTGATTTTTATTGAGCTTTACATTTTCTCTGCTCCCCTCCTTGCCTCTCCTCTCCCCTTCAATCCTCAAGGCTTGTTTCTCTTTAATGAATCTTACAACCAAAAACACATTGTCATGTACAGCTTGATGCCCCTTTGCAATTTTATGTATTCCTAAATTTTATGCACTTAATATTTATTAAAGACATCTTGTTTCTTTCAGCTTTTTAAACTTTGTACTTAAAATTATTCAGTTATTGAAAGGTCATCTTTTTTGTATATGTTTATCTTATGTGGTGAGCGCACAAGTATTATACAGTAAATAAACAGCTGACAGATCTATTAAACTATTCCACAGGAGTATGGGCATTCCAGTGGAGAATGCGTTCATCAGAGCTGCAGGAACACTTATCTTTGAATAAGTCACTGTCTGTTCTGTAGAAATCTTGTGAAATCATGGCATTTCTCCCTTCAAAATGGGACTCATTCCCAAACTACTCAGCAGTGTAACTTCCTCTTCCTGCAAATGACTTTCCATGAGGGTTTAGAGCAATAATCACTCTTTGTTCTAACAGTCAGATTTACATAGAGCCAATCCCCCCACTATCACCCTTGCTAACAGACCACTAGGAATTTCAAGAAGATAGACAGAGTCCTTACCAGACAAACAGGTCTGGGTGTGGTCAGGGATGTTTAGTAATGTCATCTAAGGGTTTGGAATGTCAGGTATTTCCCCCTAGATGCTGGCCCTTTTAGCGTGGTGTCATCTGTTCCTGGGGCACTGTTTTTTCAGATTCTACCTGCTTTTGTGTGATTCTGAAATGCATATTTGTATCATTTTTAAAGTTTTTTGTTGAGAATTTTTTTAATATAATCTTTTCTCATTTTACATAGCAATACCTTTCCCTCTCCCCCGTCCTCCTTCCCACCCTTACCCCACTCCACCCCACCATCCACTCCTCCTTCCCACCCTTACCCCACTCCACCTCACCATCCACTCCTCTGAAAGGGTGAAGCTTTCCATGTGAAGTCTGACATTTCACATCAAGGCAAGACCTAGGCCCTCCATGCCATATCTAGCCTGAGCTAGTTATCCCTCAAAGGAAATGTGCTCCAGGATGCCAAACCAGGATATCATTGTTTTTGCCCATGGAATTCTATCAACAATGTCTGTAAAAAGCAAAACCTGGTTGAGATGGCCCCGTTTTCTTCTCTCTGCTTCTTTGCCCAAAGGAATGAAGAACATGTAGAGGTAACATAATGAGTTAATTTATTTTCCCTCAGAGTTTTGCTTGCTGTAGACATCCAGCTCTGAGCACTGAGGGGGGTGTTGAGGCTGAAACTCAAGCCCCATGATAACCTTAACTATTCTTGTGCCTGTGTCTAAAATAGAAATTTATCAATATTTCATTTTTTGAATTGGACAGCATTTCTGTGTATTAGCAATCCCTCCTTATTTTCACAGAAATTTGTCTTTATCTGTCTTAAAGCTTTGTTCATGTTCTTAATTACAGCTATTATTGTACTTGCTTCGGTCATTTAACTGAAATCTCACAAAGTCATCCTGTCACACATTTGACCTTATCAATAAGAAGGCCTAGAGAAGTGTTCTGCTTCTGCTCAAAAGACAGTTAGCAAGAGAGATAGAAGTTTGTGTTTCAGGGATCCCACAAGTACATGTGAATGGATCGTTGGGTAGGACTTCTGAGAGCCTTAGTGTAGAAAACACACCATTAAATAGCATCATTCCCTAACTAAGTATAAGTACAATGTCGTTATATATGGAATTATATCTTGAATAAACATTTTGACATTAATTTATACATAGTGTATTTCATGGCTATTTGGTTTAGGTTAAGCATAATTCCCTCATGGATAATTGCTGCGAATTTGTCTCAACAAATGCAACCAAGCTTAAAGTTGTTATTATTTTGTCAAAACTGTTACACAAGGCAAAATAGGCCAGGAAAAAGGACTCCCAATTCAATTTGTTCTTGAATGACCTGGATAACAGTCACAGGTAGTTTCAGTGGGCATAACATGAGCAACTAGGGCTTGGGAGACTCCTTAGTGAGGGAAACACTTGCTTCACAAAAGGAAAAGATCAGAATGCAGATCACTAGCACCCAAGCAAATGCCTGACAGATATGGTAGTCTGCCTCTCATGCAGTACATGAGAAGTGGATACAAGGGTTCTCACAAGTATTTAGTCTTGCTACACTGACTGAATTGGTGAGTTCAGTGAAAGATTCTGCCTTCATGAATAGGAGATGTGCTACATTGGGGAAGGGGTTTTGCTCTTGTTTCTACAGAAGAACGAAGGCTACGGAGACCATAAAAATTAATAAAGATTCAGTTTTGAAAAGAGAAACATCTTGAGAAAGAGAAATGAAAGATTGTTCACAGAGGTGACAATAATACAGGTGGTAAAGAAACCTCTTAAGGGTTGGGGCAAGGTTCTGATCTTTTCTTTGCAGGAAAATACCCATCTTCAAAAAGTCAAGAGACTTTGGACATCTAGACACCTAAAGAAGAAAAGATAGCTGTCCAGAAAGAATCACCAAGCAAAGAGAAATCTGACTTATGGTACTATATACTTTGCAGGGCAAAATTTTATTATGTATGTATGTATCCATCCAGGTAATAAAATTGACAATTTTTATTATATATGTCAGTAAGAGAAAACTCAAGCTGGCTCTGGAGTTGGACAATGGCTATCTTTCTCTAAATCCAAGCATGTTATTAAAAAATTCAGAGTTTCTTTCTTATATTAGAAGCCATCTGGTACGGGACAGAAAGAAGAAAGAATTTAGGAAAAATTTGCTTCTCCCCAAACCTATTTTTATCTCTATGGTCCATTTCATTATATGGACCATATAATGTAATATGTCTCCCTATATTTTTTTTTTAGTTTCCCACAATGACCAATAAATTTTTTGCAGTAATCTTTTAAGTTTCCAGGATGAAGATGGGGCCCCACAACAGCAATTCCACCTAGTTGATATGATGTCATGATGCTGATAGCACCATTTTAAGATCGGTTTTGTGTTACAAGCTGCTCAAGATGATTACAACTTGACTAGCTCAGATGTGCACCTTCTTACAACATTCTGGCCAGAACTTCAGAAAAACCCTAATGACTACTCAGAGACTATTTGCAATTATACCAGACAGTAATCATGAAGCTTAATCACCATTTTAGTTTTTGCAGGATCCCATAGAAATAACATCGCCCCCAAGACAACTGGAAGTAAGTTGAGAAGACAATGTTTCCTCTACCAATGAAGTTTGTCCTCTTGGTTAGGGACATCAAATAGGGGTTGATTATAAGTAGTATAGGATTTGAGGTGGACATAAGGTAGGCTTAGGGATCTCTCTTGATAAACAAAGAGTAGAGAGTAGATGGGATGGGATAATAGGTAGATTAGTATGAGTAAGATCACACAAATAATATTAGGGAGTAATAGCGAGATTATTTATGAGCTATTATTTATAAACAATTTACATTGGTATTCATTCTTATATATTGATAAAATTCAAATTATATTTGTTATAGTGAATATACCCCTATTTTTGTTCACAATATTTGTGCACCTTTGCAAATTTATTTTGTCATATTATATGTATGTTTGTTTCTAACTCTGCTTAAGATATTTTGTATATTGATGCAATTTTAGGATATATTTCCCATATTACACTATACATTTCTACCTCTGATCAAGATACTTATACATTGTTTACATTTTGAGGTCATTGTCCTCATTTCTGCACAGTTGTTTAAAGATCGTTTAATATTTTGATATGAACTCTTAGTCTTTAAGTTATACAGGTATTAAGTATTATAGGTCAAGAGTTGTTCATGTTTATCATACTTATAGTTAGACTAATAAGGTTCTTTAGATGCATAGAGATTTCATTCTGCATACATAGGCAATCTTCAACCATTTCAAAGAACTGTAGAATATGGCATTTAAATAACTTAGATTCTGTTTATGTGAGAAACAATTGTTCCTGGCAGCACCATTCTATTCCCAAGAGAATATTGGGCACTGAAGACATGCCACTTGGCAAAACTGTCCTTTGGGTAAAGAACTGTATCTGCCTCTGCCACTGACAAAATGCACCATGTCTAGACTGTACAAGCAGGATATAAGCAAAAGGACTGTCAAACATTGCCTCGTTAAGGTAAGACAGTTCTGAAATTTTTCCTGCCTCTGAAAATGATTTGTCAGTTACACTAGGCCTTAGCCAAAGTTGGTTGCCCCAACATTGCAAATGAGACTTCGGGTGATTACCCCGGTAAGTCAGTTGTCTCTGTCATTTATTGCACCTTTTGGAAGTAGCTTGATTGTGCTTCCTATTTACTCAAGTAATATTATTTCCATTCTCAGATCTTCAATGGAGTTGAGGACTAGATAGTCGTAGTTACTTTCCTCTTGTGACTTAGCCAAACCATTTCTAGTATGAGACTTAGACTCCTTAAGATAGGATAACTATTGAAACATTTAGCATATATGTCTTGCTTGATATTGTTTATATTGGTTGCAAATCTAATTTTTATACTTCATATTTGGTCTTATTGTATATAGTTTTGTGTTGGGTTTGGAACTCTCTTATTTAGACAAAAGGGGGAGGTGCTGTGGGAACTCCTTCAGTCAATAGCCTTTAAGATACTGATCCACTACACAGGAACTATATATACAGATATAAAAGCATGCCTGGCCTCTTGGCTGCTGGATTTAGTTCCAGTTCCCAGCTCACACACATGACTGTGGATCCCTACTCTTTCTGTGAGTTCATCCTCAGATAAATAAACCTTTGTTAAACTCCATTCTGGGCTATTGTGGAACTCTTTTGTTTGCCAACAGGTACTGAGTACTTTACCAAATGCCAGTCTCTGGGTTCTACATACACATGCACCCACATACACCCGTGCATCTGCAGGCATGCACACACACACACACACACACACACACAAACACACACACACACAGAGTGATGGCATGTTACAAATGAATTGTCCAAGTCTTGGCATAAACTTTTCCACAACCTGGAATGTAAAGGGCACTGTCAGTAAGAATGTTGGGGACTTGGAAACAGAGAAGTGGATGGGTATTCTTAAAGTCTGAGTTCTGACAGAAAATAAAATTAATTGAATATCCAGGTTCAACAGAAATTCAAGTTGATAGGTGCAGCTTTTGCCTGAAGCTGAAGTTTCCCATTAAAATAAAATAAGTTGAATTTCAAATGAATCAAGCAAGTCAATTACAGAATGGAAGATCAGCTGATCAGCTGCATCCTTGAGAATGAACTAGAATGAATCTATATTTTAAACTACTGAGGAAAATGAAGGAATCATCATTCACCTTTCACAGAAACAGTGGCATGTTCTGCTCCTACCAACTGATGTCTGACAAATGATCCACTGACAAGCAATTGCTGCTCTGTTAGTTTTAATACCAGAACTGACCCTACATAACACAAACTTGGTACAAAACATTATGTTTATATTTGGAGCAGAGCTTAAAAATAAAGTAAATTGAAAAGAAGCACTCCACTATCATTTAAACTAGTTTGGCAATTCCTAAAGGACAATTAAGCCTTATACTTTTAAATGCAATGAGTAATATAAAATATATTCAGAATGTCTGCCTTCACAGTGATGTGCACAGAACTGGGAAATAACAACATACACTGCAAAATGAGGTTGTACTCCAGTGACAGCCTGATTGGGTACGAATCCCCAATCCCTAGGTTCTTGACTCTAAAATTTAAAAGTTACCTGGATCTCATATATTTTTTCCCTCAAATATAAAGAGAGAACATTGTAAGGACTAGTCATCAAATTTTTCATATGACTGTATTAAAGATGTTAGAATAGTATCTGGCACATAGTAAGCCAGAATAAAAGCAGTACTAATGGTAATGATGATAATGGGTACTGTTATCATCGTTGCAACAATTATAGGTAGGCTATGTAAAGTTTTTGTGCCTGAACAAACATCTCCGCCAAAGCAATAATCCAAATCAGGCCAAATCAAACTGAATTAGAAAAAGCCCAGTTAAAATCAATGAGGACATCCTTTCACCTATCTCACAGGTGGGTAGATTTTTTTTCCAGAAATATTAAAAACTTATTACTTAAAAACATTGGCATATCCTCAAGGGAATAGTGGAAATGACAGTAAAACATATCAGCGTATTAGCCTTTTTCTCTTTAAGAAGCATAAAGAAAAGTGAACAGAAAATCAAAAAGCAATCTGGAAAGCCATAGATCAATTTTCAAGCTCACTGTAAAGAGTTTGAAAGAAAAGTTAGTCACCAATAAAATGCATTTTGTATGTCTTACCTCTTTCCTCATCTGTAAGATAACAGAATGACTGTCAATGACAGGAATTTTATAAAAAGATAACCAAAAAAAATAATTTAATTCAAGCAAGGAGATACAGGACATTTAACAGAAAACAATGTCTGTTTAGTGGCACTGATTGGAATTAATAAATATCCATTGTTTTCAATCCCATTGAACTGATATTTGACCTTATTCGGAAATCCAAAAATTCCTTTTCCCTTCCCTTAAACTTTTGGCCCTGAGGGAGTTGCCACATCCTCAGTGTCCTGAGAGATGGCCCCGTGATGGGATGTGTTCATTATGCTTCCCTCTCACAGTGCCGAGGGGAGCGAGAGAGGATGAACCTGTGGAAATCAACGTTAAAGTAATTCTAGAAATTACTTGTTTCTTTGCTCTTGAGAAAGGAAATAATTCATACAGTTTTCTGTTAAAATTTTGCTGATTCAAAATGATGTTGCATAAAATGTCTTTATAATATTGCAACTAGAAGAGAATATACCTTGTGCTCCACCTTCTAATGTAATTATTCAAATGGACAGAAGAAGGAAGCTTAAGATCATAAAAATATCATTGATTCCTTGACCTTTTATTCTCAGTTGGGTACATATATCTCATTTTCTATATGGATTTCTCTGAAATACAGAGGAAGTTTTGCTATATTGGAATCATAAACCTATAAAGCAATGCATGCATAAACATTGTGCTTATGAGAATTGGCCTGCATCCATAAAAAATACAGCATTTTGAACATAAAATAGATTCAATGTACATAAAAATATGCCTATATCTACATAAAATGAACGTATTTGGGGTACTTAAAGAAATTGCTCTTGCAGAAAATTTGAAAACCAGTATTGCTATCACCCTTAAAACAGCAGCAATATTAAATTGGTTAAAAGTACCCAGAAGTTGAAGGCAGTAGAATTTATGATCAAGGGGCTGTTATTTATTTATTCATTCATTCATTTTACATCCTGGCTATAATTTCCCCTCCTTCTTCTTCTATCAGTCCCTACTCCCCAACCCCCTCTATTCCCACACCCCAAACCATTTCTCCTCCATTTCTGTTCAGGAAAGAATAGGTCTTTCATGGTTATCAACAAAATACAACATACCAAGTTAGGCATTATTTTAAAAATGTTTATTACATTCATTTATTATTCATATATTTATTTGTTTATTACTGTGGGGTGTGGAGGAAACCTTGAATGAATGTGTAAAGATTGAATATGCATTATTGACATAGGGAAGGTCATGTCAAGGACACCAATGCCTGAAATCAATGGGAGTGACCAAACCTTCCCCCACCCTTGATGCACAGAGAGATGGAAAATCTTTCATCTTGTAAATATTAACCGTGTGTGCAAGTAAAAGTGTAGAGGAATGATGCTTCAGTTTGCGAAAAAAGCAAAACAACAACCAAGTAACTAACCAATCAAACAAAAACCTAGCAACTTTTGGATCCAGCGTGATCGCGCAAAGATGGGGACAGACCACCAAAGCCTAACAAACCAGAAGCAAACTTTATTCCAGAATCCAGAATCCAGGAAAAGAAAATCTCCACGGTGCACAAAAAGCTTATCAGGTAGCTGAGACCACACCCAGAGATGGATTTTGTAAGGTTGTGGCAAAGGCCGGTATCTGAACCCACCTTTTTATACTAGGGGCACCACGCATTAGGTCTGAACAAAGGAATTTTTACAACCTCAAGGTAAAACTCAGATACAGATTGCCTTATTTTACAATCCCCATTAACAGAATTTTTTAAGAGAATTAAAATAGTGTTTGTAATTAATGTATTGCCTTTCTTGGTACTTCCAGGTATTGTTTAATGAAGCTCTCCCCCGTGCTCTCCCCTTTGATGCTGCCAGTTTCACATAGCAGGGATAATACATAACCCAGAGGTCACATATCTATTTCCTAAACGTTGACTCAGCTCATATCCATAGACTAGCTCTTAGATTGCAGAGAGATGCTTTGGCCTTGTAAATAGAGCTATGGGTTGCAAAGCGGAGTAACCCACTGTTAATAGTTAATCCTTAAGCTACTGAGAAAGCTGCTGACAGTCTGTTCTCATTCTCCTAGGCTTACAATTTTATGTTTCTTTATTTTTACATTCTTATTTCTGGAGTCTACATTTTATATTCTTATCCTTGGACCCTTCCGCAACTACAGTTAACTTCAGCTTCCTCCTTCTGGATGACTGCAACCTGAGAGAGCTACCCTACAGAGGCCTCCTACTGAGGAGAGCAAACTCCTCCTCCAGTGTTGTATGCAATACAAAAGGGTAAATGTTATAAGTTGAGTTTCCAGGTTGTTGCTTTGTTAGTACTCTTCCAGCAGGAGAGCTTTGCCTGTCTGATCTTATCCCACCTTGTCTATTTGCGAGTAAGAGTGCCAGTCCATTTTTTTTGTTTTTTTTTTTTTTGTTTGTTTGTTTTGTTTTTCTCACTGCCAAATCCAATTTTCAAGTCATTGATGTTCTGGTCAAGGCATATTACTAATGTTTCTCTCTTTTTCTCTCTCATGTGAGTACATGTATGCGCCAGAGCAATGTCTATAGAGGCAAGACGACAGTTCTTAGGATTCTGTTCTTTCCTTCTGCACATGGGTTTCTGGGTTTAAGCTCAAGCCTTCAGTTTTAGCTGCAGACGTCTTTATGTGCGGCACCATCTCTCCATCACAGGAAACTGTGCCTTAAAGGTAAAAGTTTCCAAACAGTAAACACATACTGGATCATGGTCAAAGACTGGTGCATGGCGAACAATGCCTTGGAGAACTGTGACAGAGGATACAGGAAAAAAAAAAAAGGCAGAGGGATTTTTACCTCATTTCATTTTGTTCCCTAAATTTTTCTTGGATGTAATTTGGGCCTTCTGTGCAAAACTTCTATTTACATTCAATTTATAAGACATGTTTAATCTTGTTGGATGTTAGCACATAGATACAGAACAATCTGGTGAGTGTACCCTGAATCTCGATATGGCCCTTCGTCTTTCTTTCATGCTTTCCCAGATATAATCTATGGACTGGCAATTGGGTTTAAAATGGTCTGTTCTGAGAGAGTTCTGGGAAAGGGCTTCTCTGTTAATATTTAGTAGGTCTTATTGAAGTTTACATACGTGTTTTCTGATCATGTTCTTCTGCTCATGTTTTTCTGAACTCAACCTTCCTTGGATCATTGTTTTTTTATGTTACACTAGTATATAAAAGTACACTGAAACCAAGGTAAGCTTGTCTACAGCATTAGACTATAGTCTGCCCCATTCTATCAGGTCCTCATATCCCAGGTCTCAAAGACAGACCTGCATAGATTGGCAAAAGTAAAAAACATACATAACATGGTTAGAAGTAAAGCTGCGTAGGGGATCAAGAGAAGGAGAGGAACAGAAGGGGAAAAAAGGATGAGAGGGCATTGGGGTTTCTTCTGTATACATCATATACAAGTATAAAAAATTCCTCATGTAGCATAGCACCATGAACAAAGAATATATAGATTGGACTTTTGAAGGGAAAAGATAGAGTTCTGAGTAGGACCAGTAGAGGAAATTCATTGCCTGTTGAAATTCATAATTTTTACCCTTAGAATACAAAATACTTTCAATCATTTCTCCCTGTTCTTTCTGATTGACAATGAATAATTCTCATAGAGCATAGTCTGCCTCAAGAAGATCATTCGGTTTCTGATGCTTACCGTAATGGGCTCTAAACTGTGACTCTAAACTGTGGCACATTATAACTTAGCATGAACCTTGAAATCCAGCCCACTCTCTGGGTGGCAGAGCATGAACTGCCTCTGTAGTACCTACAGACACGGAGCATGTAATGGAGCAAAGCAGGGGAGCACAAACCCTTAAATGTGCGCGCTCCATGCATTCAGTTCTACTTCACATTGTCCAGAAAAATGGAGAGCTATTCCTGTCTTTCCTTTGTGATGACTGACATTCCACTCCTCTTGGGACACTAATTGATGCCACTCATCCTCCAATACTGCATCTTCATTGGGGTCAGGAGGCAGCATCACTTTTCAGTTCCTAATATCATGTCTTTACCCTTTTAGAATCATCTACACTGGTTTACAGTTGTAGCTAAGGGAAAGCAGACTACAGCAAACAAGTTTCCATGAAAATCAATTATGAAAGAATACAGTGTAAAAACTCAACTGCTCAATGCATGAGAAAGCTTTGGAGTATGCCGTAACTAGAGAGGACAAAATCCTGAGAAGAAGCAGTGTAGTCAAAAGATTTTCTTTGTCCCTCCAGGGGCTTACTGGACCATTTTTTCTCCAACCTCCTGGTCCCCACAATTGTTTATAAAATAATCAATCACTCAGGGACTAATATTAATATAATTGCTTGGCCCAAGGTTTAGGCAATTACTGACTAGTTCTCACTTATAAATTAACCCACTTCTTTTTTCTTTTCCTTTTTATTTTTCTCCTTCAGTTTTTCTAGACAGGGTTTCTCTGCAGCTTTGGAGCCTACCTGCCCTGGAACTAGCTTTTGTAGAGCATGCTGGCCTCAAACTCACAGAGATCTGTCTGCCTCTGCCTCCCAAGTGCTGAGATTAAAGGTCTGTGCCACCACCACAAGCAAATTAACCCATTTCTAATAATCTATGTATCACCACCTCAGAGTGGCATTTCCTTAGGTCTCCTAGCACCCTGATCTATGAACAGTTGATTGGCATCTCCTTTGACTCTGCCTCCTTTTTCTTTCTATCTGTTTTGATTTCCTGCCTAACTATATTCCATCCTGCCAGAGGCCAAAACAGCTTCTCTATTAACCAATAGGTTAATAGAGACACAGTGTTCAGAAGGGCATCCCACAACAAGGCAACCATAAAGAGAGGAAGGACAGAAAGCTGTAAATCTTTCATCGCACAGATTTGACCTATCAGGGGCATAACACAAAAGCAGCGTCTCAACAGTGAGCATAGGAAGAGGATTATACTGAGGCTGAGGGTTTCCACTGTATGAATTAGATTTAATCAAATGTTTTCCCTTCACAGATAAATAAAAGTCATATGATTTTGCCTCCTTGGTATATAATGAAGTAGGTTACACATTTGAGTTTGGTAATATATCTAGTCTTGCAGTTCTGTAATAAAATTTACTAACTCATGTCATACTGTTGTTCTTAAGTGTTATTTAATTCTAATTTGTAATACTTGGTGAAGAGATTTTTCTTCTCATCCAAGGTCACTAGGAATAGTGTGTCAATAGTTTCCTGCTGTTAAAATAAAACTCTCATAAAGGAAATTGGGCTTTGTTGTCTTCTATGAATTCTCTTGGAGAAAATGTGAATTTCTTTTTAAACCTTCTTCACTCAATTATCTAGTGGATCTAAATCTGGAGATTTTTAGTGATGGTTTTATTAGGACTTTGATTTCATTGCTAGTGAGAGTCATCTTCAAATTTTCATTTCTCACACTTTTTTCTGGTGTCAGTTTGTCCATTTGGCCCAATACTTAGAAGTATATAAATTCTATGTCTGTAAGTTTTCATAAATACTCTCTTATTGAACTATTCATGTCTAAAATGCCCCTAAAATACTCTATATTTTTTCTAGTATTTACTCAAAGTTTGGCTAATGTTAACATATTAATTTTATTGATATTTTTGATTATTCACCTATTTTAATTCATTTATCTTCCTATTTTTAGTGTATTATATTTTATTTATTTTTTCCATATTCTTTTATTTTTTTTTTTCATTCAAAAAAATTTACATTTCCTCCCCTTCTCCCAGTCCCCTCCCACTCCTTCCCCACCCCTCATCCCTTCCCCTGCCTCCTTAAAAGAGGGCATGGTACCCTGCCATGTGGGAAGTCCAATGCCCTCCCCTCTCCATCTTGGCCTAGGAAAGTGTGCATCCAAACAGACTAGGTTCCCAAAAGATAATACATGCAGAAGAGATAGGTCCCAGTGTCATTGTTGATGGCTTCTCAGTCTGCCCCCATTGGCAGCCACATTCAGAGAGTCTGGTTTGATCATATGCTCATTCAGTCCCAGTCCAGCTAGATTTGGTGAGCTCCTATTAGTTCAGGCACACTGTCTCAGTGGGTGGACCAGCCCCTCACGGTCCTAACTTCCTTGCTCATCTTCTCCCACCTCTGCTTTTCAACTGGACCTTGGGAGCTCAGTCCATAGCTCTGATGTGAATGTGGGTCTCTATCTCCATCCATCGGTGTAGTAAGGAGGAGAGGGCTGTGTTTTCGGTGTCTGACTCCCAGTGTAGGGCCCCTTGTTTTGTTTTGTCTGGCTCCAGTGTTTGAAATAATTACACTGAAACTGTATTTATTTATTTACTGTTTGGTCCATTAGTTTTAGTCTCTTTTTGGTTAACTTTTACATATGTGTTTAACCCATTTTTAATAATCTGTTTATCACCATGAGTATGTGGCTTACAAGTATTAGTTTAACCAGTGTCTATCTTGGGCCGGAGAAACATGGCATCTGTCATATTGCCTTTTTTTTCGCCAACATTCCGTTTTGTCTACTCCGCCCAACTAAGGGCTGCCCTATCAAAAGGCCAAGGCAGTCTCTTTATTTAACCAATTAAAGCAATAGAAATACAGAAGGAACTCCTACACCACATCAGACGAAATGTCTATAGTGGTGATCAAGATATTCATCAATGTGACTATGGAACAAGGCTAGATCAGGCACCCTCTCCTCTGCTGCCCAAGGACCTAGCTGGGGACATCCCCGTGGACACCTGGGATCCCCTCTAGAGCCAAGTATCTTGCCAGTCCCAAAATGATTCCCTTAATGTAGATATCGTATTCCCTTTTCCAATATCCACCTTTCCTCCATCTCCACCCTCCCACTCCCCCAAGCTCTCCCCAGTCCTTCCCCCTCCCTTCTTTCTCCTAACCCCTCTCCTCCTCCCCCACCCCCATGCTTCCAACTTTTGCCTGGCAATCTTGTTTGCTTCCAATTTCCAGGAGGATTTATATATTTTATTTAATTGGCTTATGTTCTTTATTGTCTCGTGGTAAGAATATAGACCGTAGGTTTAGATGTTTAGTTCTTGTAGCTTTTGCACTTGGTTCTGTACATTTCTTCTCCCAGGCAAAGGGGAAAAAATGTAGATACTTATTTCAATTCAGCTACTTCAATAAATACCAATAGTCTAACTTCAAAATTGCTATTATATTTTAGGAGCAAAATATAATGTTAAAATAGTTTGAAACACCTGACATTTAGGAATATTCAATGCATCAAAATATAAATGAACCCCCACTACATCAAGGTCCTTGCTGGATGCATAGTTTTATGTGTCAAACTGTGCTTTTCTTCATTTTAAAGAACTATAGTATATTTTCTTTGTTTAGGCCACAAACTACATTCGCACATTTCTGTATTAACATTTTTCAAACAAATGTCCATCATAGCATTCTAAAGGACTCTTATATGTCCCTATATTCCACCTTACATTCTGGGTGTGTTCTTCCAAAAGAAAAAAAAAAAAAAGAAGAGTAATTGAGAAGTAACTTTGGTTGCATCATTTTGTACCTTTATGTGGCAGTGATTTTGTGTTGTGTCTACAACAAACCCTTCCTCCATCTTTATTTAATATAGCACTCATCATCTAGACCCTTTGTCTCAAAATTAGGTTTTTTTCTATATTTGAAAACGTCTTCTGACCCTAATCAAAATGACTACCATTAAGAAAAATAACTATTTATCAGCTGTAGGCGTTCTCTGGTGGAGTTTTGGGGTCACTTATATATACTATAATATCATCTGCAAATAACAAAAGTTTGACTTCTTTTCCAATTTGAATTCTCTTGATCTCCTTTTGTTGTCTTATTTCTATTGCTAAAATTTCAAGAACTATATTGACGTGATATGTAGAAAGTGGGCAGCCATGTCTTGTTCCTGATTTTAGTAGAATCTTTTGAGTTTCTCTCCATTTAATTTGATGTTGACTGTTGGCTTACTGTACAATGCTTTTGTTATATTTAGATATGTTCCTTGTATCCCTGATCTCTCCAAGACCTTTATCATGAAGGGGTATTGGATCTTGTCAAATGCTTTCTCAGCATCTAGGAAACGGTCATGTGGTTTTTTTCTTTCAGTTTATTTATATGATGGATTACAGTAATAGATTTTCATATGTTGATCAGCACTGCATCTCTGGGATGAAGCCGACTTGATCATGGTGGATAATTTTTTTGATGTGTTCTTGGATTCAGTTTGCCAGTATTTTATTGAGTATTTTTGCAACCATGTTCATGACTGAGATTGGTCTCTTTCTTGGTTGAGTATTTGTGTGGTTTTGGTATCGGGGTAACTGTAGCCTCATAAAAAGTTTGGCAATGTCCTTTCTGTTTGTATTATGTGGAACACTTTGAGGAGTATAGGTATTAGCTCTTCTTGGAAGTTCTGGTAGAATCTGCACTGAAACCATCCAGCCCTGGGCTGTTTTGGGGGGGGGTGGGAGGTTTTTGATGACAGCTTCTATTTCTATTTCCTTGCAGTGGCAGGATACAAGATCAACTCAAAAAAAAAAAAAATCCGGAGCTCTCTTATACACAAATGATAAATAAGCTGAGAGGGAAATCAGAGAAACATCACCTTTTACAATAGCCACAAATATCATAAAATATCTTGGAGTAACACTAACCAAAGAAGTGAAAGATCTATTTGACAAGAACTTTAAGTCTTTAAAGAAAGAAATTGAAGATACTAGAAAATGGAAAGATCTCGGACGCTCTAGGATAGGTAGAATTAACATAGTAACAATGGCAATCCTACCCAAAAAAATCTATATATTCAATGCAACCCCCATCAAAATCCCAACAAAATTCTTCACAGACCTTGAAAGAAAAATAATCAACAACATGGAAAAACAAAAAAAAAAACCAGAATAGCCCAAACAATCCTGTACAATAAAGAAACTTTTAGAGACATCACCATCCTGACATTAAGCTCTGTTACAGATATACAGTAATGAAAACAGCTTGGTATTGGCATAAAAACAGAGATTTGACCAATGGAATTGAACTGAAAATCCAGATATTAATGTACACACTTATGAACACCTGGTTTTGATAAAGAAGCTAAAATTATATGATGGAAAAAAGACAGCATCTTCAACAAATGGTGCTGGAATAACTGGATGTCAACCAGTAGAAGAATGCAAATAGATCCATATCTATCACCATGCACAAAACTCAGGTCCAGATGGATTAAGGACCTCAATATAAATCTGCCCACACTGAACCTGATGGAAAAGAAGGTGAGAAGTATTCTTCAATGCATGGAATTATATTTAGGAGACCACTTCCTACATATAATCCCAGTAGCACAGAAACTGAGAGCAACAATAAATAAATAGATTTATATATAAATAAACAATAAATAAATAAAACAATAAATAAATGGAACCTCCTGAAACTGAGAAGCTTCTGTAAAGCAAAAGATGAAGTCAATAAGACAACAAAGCAGCCTACTAAATGGTAAAAGATCTTCACCAACCCCACATTGGACAAAGGAGTGATCTCCAAAATATATAAAGAACTCAAGAAATTAGACATTAAAATTCTAAATAACCCAATTAAAAATGGGGTATGGAACTAACAGACACTTCTCAACAGAAGAACCTCAAATAGCCAAAAGATACTTAAGGGAATGTTCCAACATCCTTCGCTATCAGGGAAATGCAAATCAAAATAACTCTGAGATACCTTCTTACGTCTGTCAGAATGGCTAAGATCAAAAACACTAATGATAAAACTAATGCTGGAGAGGATGTGGAGTAGGGGAAAACTCATCCATTGCTGGTGTGAATACAAATTTGTACAACCACTTTGGAAATCAGTATGTTGGTTTCTCAGAAAGTTGGAAATCAACTTACTTCAGGATCTACAAATACCACTTTTGGGCATACACCCAAAAGATGCTCAATTATACTACAAAAGCATTTGTTCAACTATGTTCACAGCAGCATTATTTGTAATAGCCAGAACCTGGAAACAACCTAGATGCCCCTCAACCAAAGAATGGATAACTAAAATGTGGCACACTTACACATTAGAGAACTACTCAGCAGTAAAAAATAATGACATCTTGAATTGTGCATGCAAATGGATGGAAATAGAAAACACTATCCTGAGTGAGGTAACCCAGACCTAAAAAGATGAATATGGTATGTACTCTCTCATAAGTTGATACAAGCTATAAACAAAGGACACTGAGCCTTTAGTTCATGATCCTAAAGAAGCTAAGTAATAAGGTGAACCAAAAGAAAAATATATATACACCCACCTAGAAATTGGAAAAAAGACAAGATAGACTGACAAAATTGGGAGCAGGGGTGTGGGAAGAAGGGAGGATAGAAGGGGAAGAGAAGGGGAAAAAGGGAGGGTTGAGGAGGACTTGAGGGAATGGGATAGTTGAGATGGAGGAAGGACTGAGATAAGAGCAAGAAAAGAGATATCTTGATTGAGGGAGCCCTTATAGGGTTAGCAGAAACCAGGCTCTAGAGAAATTCCCAGGAATCCACAAGGATGACTACACTTAAGGCCCTAAGCAATAGAGAAGAGGGGCTCAGATCTTGAATTGCCCTGTAATCGGACTGATAATTATCTTAAATATCACCATAGAACCTTCATCCAGAAACGGATGGAAACAGAAACAGAGACCCACATCAGAGCACCAGACTGAAGTCCCAAAGTCCAGCTGAAGAGTGGAATGAATGAGAATATAAGCAAAGAGGTCAAGACCATGATGGGTTCATCCACTGAAACAGTTTACTTGAGCTAATAGGAGCTCACCAACTCCAGCTGGACTGGGAAGGAACAAGCATGGGACCAAACTAGTCCTTCTGAATGTAATTGACAGTTGCATGGCTAGGGCAAAGTAGGGGCCACTGGCCGCGGCACCAGGATTTATCCCTATTGCATGTACTGTGTTTTGGGGGGATCCTAATCTCTTTAGATCTATACCTTGCTCAGCCTAGATATAGTAGGAAGGGCCTTGGACCTTCCACAAAGCAATGTGCCCTACCCTTTCTAAGGATTAGATAGGGGTGGGGTGGGAGGGTGTGTAGACGGAAAGGGAGGAGGGGAGAGAGTGGGAACTTGGATTGGTATTTTTTTTAAAAAAAAAAATCCAATAAATTAAAAAAAGAAGGAAAAGTTAAAAAAATAGGAAAATAGCTAACAACAGATGCCAGCTGAATGTGAGGAAAGGCATACTTGTATTTACTGTTACTGTTCATAGAAATGTAAAGTGATAAGCCTTGTCCCAAATATCTAAATATAGACCTTCTTGTGACACTCCTGAGGGGAAAATGTGTAGAACCAAACAAAATAGATTATAAATGAAGGTCCCATATGTAAAATGTTACTTTGCAACCTAATTAAAAAAGTAAAAATTACAAAATAAAGGAATTAATTTCTGATATTTCTTATGTGTATGTGTGTAGTGTTTGTTATTTATGAATATGTGTGTTACATTTTCAAGGTGTATGTTGTTTGTGTGATGTGTGTTCATGTTGTGTATGACGTCTATCTGATTGTGTGTGTGTGTGCTGTATGAATTGTGTACGTGTGTGTGATTTGTGTAACTTATGTGGTACATGTGTGTTTTATGTAGCTATATTCTGTGTATGTGTTGTATTGGTGGTACATATGATATGTGTATTCTTGGTGTGTGTGTGTGAGTGCGCACATTTTTGTTGATGTGTGCATCAGTATGTACATCCATGAAGAGGTCAGTGGTTAATATCCTCACACTTTTTCCACCTTCCTTTTGACAGGCCAGCTCACACTCTGGCCATCAGTTCCTAGGGAAACTCTTGTCCCTACCTCCATAATGTTAGAATTACGGGTGTCACTGATTGCTAATTTTTTAAAAATATACGGGTTCTGGGAATTCAAAATCAGGTCTTCATGCTTGAGTGGCAATTCAGTCATCTCGCCAGTCCACTCAATTTTTTCTTATAATCATCTATTATCATGTATCTATTATCATATTATCATTTATCTCTTTGTCACGTCTAGCCATCTGACCCAATGAATAGAAGACTATGATTCCTGATTATTGTGAAGCAACCTTGTCCATTTTCATCACAACTCTGCTACTCTCTCTCATAGAAATTTAAAGATTCCACACTCTAACTTGATTCCTAGAGTCATCATCTATAGCACACAATGCTTGCTATGTTTATAACAGTATAACATTGTTTTTAAACAATTTTTTATTCATCTATGCATTTATCAACTGTATTGTATCTACCACTTTAGCCCTCAGCTTTGTTTTTCTTAATATTGCATGTGAGAGTTCATGTTGTGTCACTGATACTCAACAAATATAAGAGATGCTGAAGGATCAAGAGCAAATGCAAGATATTGGTGCTTTAAGTACTATAAATTTAAAAATGTCCTATGCGTACAACTTGTGCTCTTGGTAACAAGATGGAATGATGATTCTCCAGCTGCAGGGTAATCATTTGGACACTGAACATGAATGGTATGCTCATCTGTGATAGTAACAATAATAGTTATTTTATTTAATTGGGTTTGGGACATAAGGCAGTAAGTAATTTGCTTTTGAGACCCCATGTATTTTTTTTATTTTGATTTTGAGACAGGGTTTCTCTGTATAGCTTTGAAGTCTGCCCTAAAACTTGCTCTGTAGACCAGACTGGCCTCAAACTCACAGAGATCTGCCTATTTCTGCCTATTCTGTCTCCCCAGTACTGGTATTAAAGGCATTACCCCATGTATTCTATACATTATTATATTATTATATCTCATGGTTATTGTTATTAAATAATAGAGACCTTATTTTGAATATGAGAAAGCTGGAGTCTCACAAAGTTTGTGACCCTTTAAAATAAAGATAAGCAAAACTTGATATATTAGTCATGGTTCTCTAAAAGAATAGAACTGATAGATGAACACACACAAACACACACACGCACACCGGGTTTATTAAAGTGACTTACAGGCTGTGGTCTTAGTAGTCCAACAATGTTTGTTGTTGGAAAGCCCAAGGACAAGGACCTGGTATTTAGTTGTTCTGTCCTTGTATTGGCTACCTTTATGTTAGTATGTTATCTTAGAGAACCGCAATTAAGAAAGTGTCTCCATAACATTGGACTGTAGGACATTTTCTTAATTACTAATAGATTGGTGAGGCCCAAGTCTATTGTGAATGGTGCTATGCCTGGGGCTGGTGGTTTGGGTTCTATAAGAAAGCAGAATGAGCAAGCTATGAGAAACTAGTCAGTAAGAAGAACCTCTCCATGGCATCTGCATAAGATTCTGCCTCCAGGTACCTGTCCTGTGAATTTCGTTCATGGTTTGCTTTAGTGATGGACTACAATGCGGACATATAAACAAATAAATCCTTTTCTCCTCAGCTTACATTTGGTGCTGGTGTTTCATCACTGATGGAAACCTTAACTAAAAGAGTCTTCAGAACTGAATGTCTCAGCAGTCAAAAACTGGTGCTGGAGTCCCAGGGAAATCTTAAAGGTCTATCAATTTCCAGTCTATATTGAAATCCCAAAGAAATAGGTTCTAGCACCAGGACAAAACACATGAAGTGCCAGCCAAAGTGAAGGTACGGTAGCAGAATTCCAATCAAATGAGGCAGAGATTTGATCATATCTGTGTTGCCATGCTTGAACATTCAACATTACTAACTGTTCCCGTTTGAAATGCAGGATGCCTTCCCACATATCTGTGTCTTTAGTTTTCTCTATCAATGTTTTTTAATATTCTGTGCACAACTTTTAAAACTCTTTGGTTAAGTATATTTTAATAATCTCAATCTTTTTGCTGTGTTTGCAACTGTTACTAGTGTTTTATACTTAACTTTATCCTGGATATTTTGTTGTCTTTAAAGATAAATGTTGTTCCCCACATTCCAGACCCCAAAAAGACCACCAAGAGACCAAATCCAAAGCAAAAGCCAATAATCTTTATTGTGAGTTAATTTAGGCCCCTCCCTCCATCTGAAGCAGCAACAGAGCAAGACAGACCACCACAGGTGAGGGCTTTTATTGTGGTTAGACAAGGGAGGCCTTAGGGATTTCCAAAACTGTATAATTACAGACTTGGAAATGGCTCAAGCCCGGGTTAGGGGTATCTGTACTGAGTTGATTGGCTACTTTGGGTCTGGGGGAGTTACAACATTTTAGTCTCAGCAGAAGAACATCTGGATTTGTTTGTCTGTTTCTGATTGGCCTCTCTGTGGGGTGCTGCATCCTGCTCAGGTCTCTCAGGATAGACATCTGACTTTTTAAATGAAGATTTAGTGTCCTGTTCCTTTTGAAAGTTCACTACTAGTTCTAATCATTTTTATTTATTTTTCTGGAATGCTTAGGTTTCCCTACATAACATCTAGGCATCCAGCAACAGCTGATTTCATTTGCTGATTTTGATAGCTCGTATTTCTCTCTCCTGCCTAACTTCTCGCGTTCTAGTTCATTCTAGTTCTTCTGAGGGTAGGCATCTTAGTCTTATATGACTTGGAGAGAAAAATCTCTCCACTTTTCCATTGAATTCTATTCTATCATTTGTGGTATTTAAAGTAAGTCTTTTATTATGTTGAGATATTCTAAGTCCCTATACATACCTATTCCATTGAGGGTTTGTGATAATTGGGTTGCCTTGTCTTTTATTATACAATTGAAGAAAAATGTCATGTAACATTCCCTGTGATTAATAATCAATGGTTTAATAATATTAGTATATATATTGCAATATTAGTGAATTTAAATCTGTGAGTGTATAAGATTCCCGCTAAGTACCATATGCATAATGGGTTGGACTATATTATTTTTTAGCTTTGTTATTAACATTATCCTGGCAGACATATCATGTGTGAATAGCATACATAAAGAAGAATATTCGTATTCTAATTTTCTTCTAACCTAGTTGACTTGTGATTTCGAATTAATGTGTAAAACTAGTAATAATATTAATTCATTCGCATCTTTAGTGGCTTTCTTTTTGTTGTTATGCCAAAACTATATTTAATAATTTTTTCCTACAGGCCACTAAACTGAGAATTATCTAGCAATTTAGAAGGTACAAAGATGAGGCCATCTGCTCCTCATTTCTCTCAAACTTACTCTGAAATTTCTAGTTCCCATTGTAGTTCTATATTTTATTAACACCTTTAAGCAAAAGCTGTGGCTTCCATCTGAGGGATTTGAAATGGATGACCTGCACCTTACTATAAAAACTACAAGTAAACAGAGAAAACTTCTCTTGGCATTTCAAATCTTATTCCTGAATAGGAAAAGTAAACAAACAAACAAAAACACAAAAAAATGAGAAGAAATGAAAAGAAAAAAAGCAACCCCTGCACTTTCTCCTCATGTTCTAATAATATAGATCACACCTCTCTCTCTCTCTCTCTCTCTCTCTCTCTCCCTCTCTATCCTCTCTCCTTTCTCTCTCTTGTTTCATTTTGTGTGTGTGTGTGTGTGTGTGTGTGTGTGTGTGTGGTGTGTATTTGCTCAAGCCAACTGTCAGTTCTGCAGTGAACACACAGAATTACAGTGGAGTATGCTCCATCCTATTCAATCCTGACACTGTTGTAACTCCAAGTTCTAAACTTCCAGAGTTGTCTTCACTTCACAGGCTGTCCCATTTTGAATGTCTCTTTTTGGGGCTTTGGAGATTTTTTTTCTGTCCAATTACAAATTTGCTTTCACACAACCTTCTTGGTAAATATGATTTTGTAGAACAAAGTTCAGTACTAAGGGCAACATTTAAGTGGTAGTCCTACATAAACATTTTAAAACATTTTACCAACTATACCCAATATGTATTTCCAACTAAAAGAGCACCTCTTTCTCATTAGAACACTTTATCTATAAGGTACCTGCTAAAACAGATAGTGGGTTTTAAGAAATAATTTTAAGATTATTATTATCTTTATCATTATTGTTTTGCATCCCACCAAATCCTCTCCCTCCTCTCCTCTTCGCCCTCCCTGCCACCACCTTCCCTGTTGATCCCCATCTATTCTTCCTCCATTCTATTCAGAAAAGGACAGGCCTGCCATAGATATCAAACAAATATGGCCTATTGAGTTTCAGTAAGACTAGGCACCTTCCCTCAATTAAGACTGTTCAAGGCAGCACAGATTGAGGAATAGAGTCCCAAAAGCTAGGAAAAGAGTGAGGGAGAGCCCCTGCTCACATTGCCAGGAGTCCATAAGAAGACCAAACTACACAACTGTCACAAATATGCAGAAGGTCTATGTCAACCCAAATCAGGCTCCCTGGTTGTTGGTTCAGTTTCTGTAAGCAACTATGAGTCCAGGTTAGTTGATTCAATGGGCTTTCTTGTTCTGTCCTTGACCCCACTGGCTCCTATAATCTTTCTTTCCATCTTCTACAGGATTCGTTGAGTTCTACCTAATGTTTGGCTGTGGGTCAATACGTCTGTTTTCATCAGTTGCTAGATGAAGCTCCTCTGATGACAATTGGGCTAGGTACCAATCCATAAGATTAGCAGAATATTATTAAGCATCACTACATTGACATTTATTTTGTCCAGTCATGTTTGGCTCTATCTTACCTATCTGGGGCATTCAGCTTCTGGTTCCTGACCCTCCAGGCAGTGTCAGGGGTAGGCTGCCTCTCACAGCATGGTTCTCTGGCTGGACCAATCATTATTAGGCCACTTCTCCAATTTCTGTGCCACCTTTATCCCAACACTTCTTGTAGACAGGACAAATTGTAGGTGGAAGGTTGTTTTTCCAGTCCCTCGACTGGAAGATGGCTAGTTCAGATTACATTTCCTCTACTGATAGAAGTCTTAGCTGGGGTCACCCTTGTAGATTCCTGGATTTCCAGCCCTATATTTGACTGAGGACTAGCTTCAAAATTATATAAATAACTCAAGAAAATAGACAAAAAATAAACAATCCAGTTAAAAATAGAGTTTAGGGCTAACAGAAAATTTTCAACAGAAGAATCTCAAACAACAAAGAAACACTTAAAGAAACGTTCAGGGTCCTTATCCATCAGGGAAATGCAATTCAAAATGATTCTGATATTCCATCTTACTCATGTCCTAATGGCTAAGATTAATAACAAAAGTGACAGCTCATGCTGGGTAGAAAGAATGTAGAGCAATCAGAACACTCCTTCATTGTTCATGGGATTGCAAACTTGTGCAGCCATTTTGGATAACAATACAGTGGCATCTCAGAAAATTAGAATTTGATCTTCCTCAAGACCTACCTATAACACTCTTGGGCATATACCCAAAAATGTTCAATCATACCACAAGGAAATTGCTCAGATTTGTTCATAGCAGCATTGTTCATAATAGCGAGAAATTAAAATAAATCTAGATATCCTCAACTGAAGAATGGATAAAGAAAATGTAGTACATTTACATGATGGAGTGGTGTAGGAGGTCCTTCTGTATTTCTGTTGCTTTCATTGGTTAAATAAAGAGACTGCCTTGGCCTTTTAATAGGACAGCCCTTAAGTGAACGAAATAGACAGAACAGAATGCTAAAAAGAAGAGAAGTGTGGCAGACGCCATGTTTCTCTGGCCTTAGATAAACATAGGTTAGAATTTTCCTGGTAAGCCATGACCACATGGTGATACACAGATTACTAGATATGGGTTAGTTTAAGATGTGAGCCAGACAGTGTTTAAATGAATACAGTTTCTGTGTAATTATTTTGGGCATAAACTAACCAGGCTCTGGGAATGCAGCCTTCTCCTCCTTACTACATTTAGAAAACATTTCTGTTTCTACTATGTCAACAACATATCCAGTCCTGTGATTTTAACTATTGATTCACTGTCAGTGAGTCTCTGATCATTTCAGCTTGGATTGTGAATGTCCTGACATTCCTACATGCTGACTGCAAAACATTCACAATAGATATTTGAAGGGAAACATTTTGAGATGTAAAATATCAAAATACTATAAGTATTATGTATGCAAAGTTGGTCCTCCTAAGACCACTAACAAATAAGTACATGATTAAAACCAGCTTATATTATTAGGTAACATAAACCCTCAGAATTTATGTGGCCTCAAATACTAAAATCTCTAAGACAACTCCTCTTCAAAATAAGATATTTGCGGCTGAAGTAAAAGTCACTTTGCTGTTTCAAAAGCTGCATTATAATTTTTAATGATATCGACATGTTACATATAAGTATTTGAACTCATTATTACAGTTTTCATCCCATTTGAGTCATCATCAAGAGAGTACTCCATTAAACGAAATGTAATTACTTATATTTATAAGAATCATATCATTTTGGTCATTTCTCTACTTCAAGCAATGCACTATAAACATGACCTAAGCTGTTTCTAAATTCTCCCCACAAATACGACATCTATACTACCAGGAAGACAATTGTTTTGTACAGATAAATCAATAAGGAGAAAAACTACTTAAATAGTAGGTTGAGATCTAATATGAAAATCTGCCTTTCCATGGAACCTAATCTAACACAGTGCTTAGTATCACATGGCCCACAGGGAGTATGGACAAAGTGTAGAGGTGGTAATGCCCAGTCTTCTATCTGAATGTAATAGATCTCTAAGTTGATTTAAAACCTTCTCCAAGCTTTAGGATACTGTAGTGAAGTAGAATTTGACTGACATAGATAGATAGATAGATAGATAGATAGATAGATAGATAGATAGATAGATAGATATTTTTTCAAGCAAAAGAAGAAGAAATGGCTAAGTGGGTAAGAGTGGTTACCATGCAAGTATGAGGAACTGAATTAAAATATCCAATACCCATATATAAAGGAAGTTGTGGACACATGTGCTGTAGAATGTGTAGAATGGGAATATTGCATTACAATTTAGCTTTCCATTCTTCCTCCACAATCACATGACAAAACTAGAAAATAACATATGCATATCATTGTGCAACTGCATGCATTTTTGTATATATGATCAATTCTAATATATGAACAAGTTTGAGTTATTAATAGATTTTTCCATTTAAACCTAAACTAGATTATAATTAGTAATTTTTAGTTTAAATTTAATGTACTTAAAATGACTATTATAACCAAAGAATATCATATTTTCTTCTAACAGGTCTATACGCTGTGTAATATTTAGGATTGCTGAAGCTTGCTGTGCAGCAGACGGTGTTCGGGTTCAGTAAAACACCCTATCCCAAAGAAGTGACACAAATAATGACAGAGCAGGACACCTGTGATCAACTTATGCACACACCTACTAACATGTATCGCATAATTTTTATAAATCTGACAGAGATTAGAATAGTTGTGGAAGAAGGAACCTCAATTGAGAAATTACATCCACAGGATTGTCCTGAGTGCTTGTCTCTTGGGCATTTTTCTTTAAATTAATGATTGATGTGAGAGGACTAAGCCCAAAGTGAAAGGTCCAACCTCTGGTAGGTGTTTCTGTGTTGTGTAAGAAAGCAGGAGGAGCAAGACATGAAGAGCAAGGCAGTAAGATGCCTGCTCTGGTGTCTGCCTTCAGCTTCAGCCGCAGCTTTCTGCAATGATGACTGCAGCTTGCAAACTGAAAGTCACATTTCCCCCAGCAAGTAGCTTTCGGTTTAGTGTTCATCACAGTGAAGAGTAAGTAATTAGAGCACATGTGCCTCGCAAAGTTGCACAAGGAAAACATCTTCAATATTTACTCTTTAGCACACAAATAAATAGCCCTCACATATCCTGTTATGAGAATTACCAAAACCAATATAATGTGTTCATTGTTATCTAGTAGATCTATGTGGAAAGACATTGATATTTTTTAAAAATAATACTCCTTGGGAAGAGTCTTACTAATATAAATCATAATGGCTATTATATTACCGGAATTACCAGTTTTTCTCAAAGCACTTTGAGTTATGTTTCTAGTTACCACGTACACTGCCATATGCTATTTCATGGCAATTGAATGAATTCATGCAGTAGATAGCAAGACAATCAATTATACTACAGCTTATAAGCCTGTCCATCTCTCCTTATCCAGCTCTCTTGACTACTTTCTTCTGTCTACCTGTCCTCTTGCTGGTCCCATTCCTTCAACACCAGTTGCTCACCTCAGCTTTCATGTACCAAATATCCCATTGCTCTCGCTTTTCTCTGTACTTCCCTTAAAAAGTTGTTTCTCTTTCCATAGGTCCCCAAGCCAGAATCAGTAAGAAAAGTCCAGCCTTGCATGAGTCTTGTCAAAGGAAAGCAACATTCCTGGACCTTTCTGCCAACTTGCATGCAGTTCCACCAGGGTTTTCTATCTCTAGCAAGTGTTTTAGAGGAGCCCTTATGAATCTTGCAACTTCTTGAATCTTGTAAATTTTTCCTTTATTCATATAAAAAACATGAAAGAACACTATTTTATCATTCTTAATTAAAAATAGATGAGTATCAACTAAACACTTAATAGATCTTCTGAAACATTAAATTTTGAAATAATAAAATCAATTACAATCTTCCTACTTCAATAAACCACAGGATAAGAAGTCTTCTAATTATGACACTATATATAGGCATCAGCAAAATAATGGTGTCCATTAAATACAGCACATTATCATTATATTATGCTTGACTACTTGGCTATAATTTTTATGAAGATAAATTCTTTGTGATTTACCACTATATTATTACCAGTAATACCTTCATGCAGTTCTAGAGAGAAAACAGAGTAACATTTTATTAATTTAAATATTAAAATGTTGGAGCAATTTCTGAAAACACATATACTAATGTTAGTGTTGGTTAATTGCAATGTATTGACACACACTTTTGTGCCTATCTGCACATACAGTGTAAGTCTTCTCAGTGATTGGATTGGTTCTCTAAACTCTAATTTGGATATAAGTAAATCATATTCATATTTGATACAGCGTAAGAAAAAATTATTCCCCACTGACACCATTTCCAAATCTTGCTTGATTTTTTTCATCAATGTAATTTTTCTCTCCATCGATAGGTTTATAATGTACATAAGGTGATTTTTGTAATAGCAAACTTCTGGGGTCTTTGTAATTGCAAACACTTTTTTATTCAAGTCTGAAAGAATCTGACAGATCTACTTAGTGTGTGTTTTGTATTCTCAAGGGACCCCTTGTTTTCCCCAGGCTGATCTCTCCTCTTAAGATTGCCCATGCTGTTTTCATTTCTGTTGTTGTTTTGTTTTCTGTTTTTTGTTTTGTTTTGTTTTGTTTAGCTTTCTGTTTAGAGAAGACAAAAACACTGTACCTTTATCTGTCATGTTCATTTATTAATTGATTCATTTCCTTTTGTGCTAAAATAGCCCCTATGTAATATCTAAATAAGAAAGTGTATTTCAAATGTTTCACCTGTGAGGGTTAGTCTAATAAAATTCTGTTATGCCTTTCTGACAGCTATGGGGAAGTATTTCAAGAGGTTGTTCCAGGATATTTTCTAGTAGAAAAGGTGGTAAAAAGGAGAAACCAGCTAAAGTTGGGCTTTCAGAGACCATCTTGGTAGGCAGCTAATGAACCTGAGTTTCAGACTTTTAAGTTTTGATACTATAGACCTAATAAAAACAGAATGCATCTTCTGTGGACATGCTCTAATGACTTATACTTGTTTCCATTTTGCCAGGTTAATCATGCATCTGCCCTTATCTCTTTGGCCAAAGATATTTTTTAGTAATATTGTAAATCAACATTCTTCTAATTCTTCTACCTTTTGTCTGATTCGTTAACACATTTTTTTCTTTCTTCATTACTTCTACTGCTCATGATGGTGATTTAATAATAAATCGTAGGCAGATTTTTCTTTCCCTCTTGCCAGCTCCCATATCATGACATGGAGACTTATTATTAATTATAAATGTTTGGCCATTACCTTAGGCTCATTACCAACTAGCTCTTACAACTTAAATTGACCCATATTTCTTTCTGTGTTCTACCATGTGGTAGTAACTTTCTTCAGAACAGCATGTTCATCCTGCTTCTCCTGGTGACTCAGCTCTTCCTTAATCTCAGTGAGCTCTCCCCTGTCTATAAGTCCCGCCTAACCTCTTCTTGTCTAGCTATTGGCCATTTAGTCCTTTATTAAACCAATGAGAGCAGCACATTTTCACAGTGTACAAAAATACTGTTCCACAACAACAAAATGTACATTTAATGTGTGATATACTTTCTTTGCTAAGAGATGCAATAGTTCCAGCAAATATATGGAAATATAGTAAATATACAAGCTGTGCTGACTAGCCCATTAGAAATAGTTGCTTAAGACATTCTGATTGTATTTTTGTAATAAAATAAGCAAACACTCTAAAATTCAGAATCATGTGTGATATAAAGAACATTACACAAAATAGACTATTTCAGATTGGCTTAGAAATTAACTGGTGGAAAACTACACTCAATATCTCTTACTTGCCCAAAGGTTAATTGTAAGATTTGGTGCAAGCATGACAAATTGCTACTAACCCAAAGTACACAAGTTTACGGGCTGGCATGGACGAGAAAGAGACTTTGGAGAGAATATTTGACTCATAGAGAATGAGACCAGGGAAGGAAAACCAAAAGACAAAAGAACCGATGAATCCCCTAAATGATGCACCTAAGTAAGTCAGGCAAGCAAAGAGTGAAGGACTATAAGGTTTTTTAACTCAATGTTAGAGTCATGTCTTAAATATTGTAGTTCAATTGAGAAAAAGAACTCTCATTAACAACAATAACTCCACTGCTTTGAATTCTTTCATTATTACATAGATATAATTATAAAGAAACAAAGAAAGGAAGTACATCATGTAAGTTATTTTAAAAGCTTTAGCAAAGAACAATGACTAATCTTTGTACAAACTAAATGTAGAGACCCCAGTGTAAGTACCTACAGAAGCGAGAAACTGTCCAGTACTGTACATTAGAATGATTCTATCATGTTTCTTGCCCTACTAACTAAAATAACCAGTCTACATTTCTTTCAATAGAGGAAAAGGATCAATTTCTTTATATAATTATCCTTATACATTCCACCCATGTAAACTTAAAAAATATTTTCTGTAGAATTTGTAAGGAACCTATCTTATTTGAATACCATTAAATGTGGGCATCTTCTAATTAGATCTGAGTATGGCAAGCTACCAACATTTCGTAGCTAAGCACCATTTTGAGTATCTCTCTCTCTCTTTTCCATTCTTTCCTTTCTTTCATCCTTCTTTCTTCCCTCCTCCTCTATCTTTCTGTTAGTTATTTTACTGTTCAATAAATATATGTGATAGGTTGGTGACTATTCTCTCCCCTCACACTTTCCTCCCACCAATATCATATCTGCCTGCCCCTATACAGCCCTTTCCTAGGTTCATGACTTTTTAAATTACATGACCAATCTAGCATACACAGTGCCATCTGAACATCCATTAAACTGGGACCACCTGCTGGAGCCTAGTGAGGTTAAATGAGTATATAACGGAGAGCTGTGATTCTTGGCATGCACTTTTTACTGCTTGTAGGAGCTTTGTCAGTGGAGGAACTGCATCTAGGCAACCCTCCAAGGTATGTACAACATGGACTCCATATCTCTCTACTTGTTTAATTCCACATAATACTTGTTACAGAACAGCTACCATACTCCTCCCCACATGGGTATATTACAACTTAATATTATGGTAGCATTTGTGGGGTAAGGGGATTATAAAAAAATTGTCAGGTTATGAGCATCACGTTGAGCGCCAATCTGGGGGCTCAGGCTGCTTTTCCGGCGCCTGGTTCCCGGCGTAGGGTCCCTTGTTACGTCCCACCCGGCTCCCGTGCGTACCCGAAATAATTACACGGAAACTGTATTTATTTAAATACTGCCTGGCCCATTAGCTCTAGCCTCTTTTTGGCTAACTCTCACATATTAGTTTAACCCATTTCTTATAATCTGTGTGTTGCCACTAGTCATGGCTTACTGGGAAAGATTTAGCGTCTCTGACCTGGGAGCTTTATGGCGGGCCACTCTCTCTGACTCTGACAGATAGTCATAGATTTAAAAAAAAAATAAGCCACATAAAAATAAAAAAATTCACAAAATATCTAAATTATGTATTTTATTGTGTTTTCTTTTAATTTTTTGACTGTAAAGGAACTAAGTACAGAGAGACGTTTCATTGTCTGGGCTACTAAGCTAAGCCAGTCTTGTACTGTTGTTAAAACATCAGTTTAATATCTTGGTGAGAAAATTCTTCCTGTGAACAGCAAAAATATACAAAGAGATACATAAAATGTGTATCACTTGATAGCACTAGAAATGTTTAAGAACTATTTGTCACACTCTCCTGTAAATAGATAAAGACAGAAAATTCGTTTATTTTCAATTAATATGTTTGTATGCTTTAAAGAAATTAAGTGGATAAAAATAAGTGTTTATCATTCTTATTTCTTTTTATGCTCTCTCAAAGTTCCCTGCTCCTATTAAATAACATAATAGTGTTTTAAATATGACAAACCTTCTACTTTTCAATTAATTAATTTTAAATTTAATCCCTTCAATATTCTTTGAGTGACTTCGGTAAGTATTGTGCTAATGGGGGATAAAACAAAACATAACTGATGCTGCTGCCTCTTCTTTTGTAAGATTTGTTTTTAAATTAGTTGATGTATATCTGTGTATATACCCACATATGTATATGTATCAATGAAGCTCAAGGAGGGTATTTAATTGTCTGAAATTATGTTGAGTTCTGGAAGCTGAACTCAAGTACTCTGAAAGAGCCAAAAGCAGTCTTGCAGCTGAATCATTTCTCTAGCCTCAAACTGATGTCTCTTTAATCACGGAATTTAGCTTCTGGTGTGCTGTGAGAATAAAAGAAGAACTCAAACAGTAGTAAATCAATCAATGTATAATATGTCAGTAGGTGGTAAGAGTGATGAACAAAAGAGAAACAAGTTAATATAGACAGGAGAAGAGCAGGAGTCATTGTCACTTTATATGATCACTCAGGGAAGTTTAGAGATAAAAACTGATATTTGAGAACCCAGGAGGGGCAGTCGTTGTTCCAAATGAGATTGTGTTTTCTTTGTAGAAGTAACAATGAATGGAAAAATAAGATGACTCTCATTGTATTACCACTATCTGTCTGTGAGAGAAAGAAATCAGAACTGAAGATAGAAATTAGGTCAGAATACGTCTGAAAGCAAGGTTATATTTGTATGTTGCCATTTACTCTGAGCCACTGAGGGATTTATAAAGAAGAGGGGCAAATATATATAGATATATAGATATATAGATATAGATAGATAGATAGATAGATATTTTAAATGATAATTCTGCACCCTACCTTGGCGGTAGAGTTTGAGTTCATCACATTAGCATAGTTTATGTTGCTTTGCAGTGGTTAAGAAACCCAATAATATAATTTTCTCATTTGGTTTACATGTACATTATTAGATTCTGTGCATTGCAATTAGTCAAGGGCATTACAAATGGGCTTCCATCCATGACCAGAATATAGACTGTACCATGAAAAGTGATGCATTAGCTCTCCATCCCAGCTACTGAGTGGCACTGTTACCTCTACACACTTCGCTTATCCATAGAAGTAGCATGGTCTCGGGTGCATTCCACTTCTTAGATAATTTCAATATTAAAAAAGTCCAAGTAGAGTTTCTCAAATGGAGGGAATCGAACTTAAGCATTCCATTTACCAAAGTTTTTCACAGAAAAACAGTGTTTATTGTACGCGCCTGGAGAAATCCATGGCCACTATGAAAAGAATACAAGAAGTGATATAAGAAAAAGCCCCAGTCAATACTAGGATGGTCAAAGATGAAAACGAAAAGAGATAGCATACAGAAAAATGCAATTGTAAAGCAAGTATGATATAGTTCTGAGATGCAGAAAGTTAAAGAGTTGAAATCAAGCTACTTTGGACAGATTTTGAAAAGTACTCACATGCAAAATTCACTTCTTAAAAGAAAACCTAAAATATCCTGTGCAAGAGCATTCTTCAAAATAATCAATAACTACAAATATTTAAGTATTATACAGATTTATATTGCTTAGCTAATTTTCTAAAGTCAAAGAAAAACAATTTTTGTTATCATCTTCTCCAATCTCTACTTCTCTGCCTCACTGTGTTCAAAGAAAACAAACAATAGAATGGAAATAAACATTCCTATTTAGGCTGAAGAAAAATGGTGAAGAAAACCTCAAAGCTACTGGATCACATACTGTGTGTCTCCTCTGAGCACTGAGGACTACCTTTCAAGAGTTCTTGGCACAGACATCTACTTTAATTATCTTCATTGGTTATTTCTGAAAATGACATAAGAAAGGAGAGCATCTTCCAATGTCATGTCCTCCAGAAGTTTTAGAACCGAGGAAATATTTTAAACACCTAATAGTCACAGATCCTCCCTTTAATGTCTCTTTCACAATGTAATCCTCTCACCATTGTAGACGGCTACTTTCTAATTATCTCCAAGTAATATCAGGGACCTTAGTGAACATTTCACAACAGCTCAATCATACTCATTTGTTTCAGATGACTCCCTCAAATGAGCTCACCTCAATTTTTGAATATTTCAATGTATATGTATGTCACTTTTAAGTAGGTTGAGAACTAGATTCTCATTATGCAGAGAATGGAAGGGAAGTGATATTTGAAAGTGTCCCAGAAAACAAAATGGTAGACAAAGATGGAAAGAAAAAGGACACCATACAGGAAGTAATAGACAAAAAGGAATTGTGAGATAACTGTGAAAAGGAAGGATAAGGGGTTGTGGTGAGGAAGTCAAAAAAGTAGGGTTAAATTTTCAAAACAATCTAGTATAGTTTGCTAAATGGATGTAAGATAGGAAACTAGAGTCAAGAATAACTCTAAAGTTTTTTCTTGAACTATATGCTAAGGCAGCCAATTACATACACAAACAGATGTGGAGGAGCCATAGGGAGGTAACAGCAAGTACTCAGTTATGCATATGTTAATTTGATGTAAAAAGTTTCATGAATTCTTCAAGCTGCCTCATTTGCTGTCTGGTTGCATCAACCCTTCAAATCATTTGTGAAACACATTTGTGATACACAAAATATAACAGATTTTTAGACATATGAGAATATGGTGATCACTATAATCTCTCCCTCTCTCTTTCTGTATTTGTGTGTGTGTTTAATAAGCAGAATTTGTTATGCATTTCTATTTCTGTAATGTATAATCTATAATATTATCCTTTCTTTAGAAAAGTCAGTATTGGAGCACTCATTCCACAGTACTTGGAAAATTTTCTGGGATATTTTTAATCTACCAATCACTATTAACTTCTAAAATCAGTTCATGTCATACATAGACACTAAATACTTCTTTCCCCTTCATATAATTTTAAAAGCAATATTTAAATGCAGCCTTGAGGAATGTTCAAATTAAATGTCATAAGTGTCTCAGAACACGGCATCCATAGGAACTGGTTTCTTTTCATAGAGTTTTGTATGTTTGGCAAGATTATATCCATATCCTATAACAATGATTTCAGGGAACATGAAAAAAAAATAAATTTTCTATGACCCCAAATAGAATATGTATCCATTCAAATTCTTCCAAAGTCCTATCATCATGCGACCTTCTAGGTTTTCTAGGAAACCAGGAGTTTGACCTTTGTGTGAGTTGTGTCATGTATTTTCATTGCAACCACAATATTGGAAAATAAATCCTATTCTCATAAAGCAGAGAATTCTTTCATCCTGTCTGTTGAACAGTGAAAAGCTTGTGATTCCAGAGGAATTCTGCCCTGCAGAAAATGTGTTCTAAATTCAGCAGCCAGCCAAGTGCAGGTGCAGAAGCTTCCCCAGATCTCGCCCCAGGTTCTGACTTAAAATGGTCTCTCTGCATTATCCAGCTGTGCATCAATCTCGAAGGCATTTTATTCTTTCATCTTTCCCCAAGGATGCTTACTGTGCAACTGAAACTTTTCCTTACCAAGAACATATCTCAATACTTGAAAACTTGTCTGACTCTTTTGCCATGCCTAAATCATATCACTCACAGCCCTTTCTTTTTTAGTAAGATGAAACTGATAATATTTATTTTTATATTTAGTTTTTGCATGAGCAGTGATTCTTCAACATATCTGCTTGAAGTTCTTTTCAACATCAAATTAAAAGTTTGGCATTGCACCTTTTGTTGTTATTGTGGTTATTATTCATAGTTTTTGAAGACAGAACTCTCATCTTATGCCCCAGGCTGAACTCCAACTTGTGATCCACATGGCCTCACGTTCCAAGTGTTAGAATTACAGGCATTTATCACCCCAAAGCATTTTGACATGATTTTCCTCAATTAAAACTGTTAAAGATGATACTTCTTCATGGAGAAAAGGGATTTACCACAGTCACCAACTATTTTGACACTGTCTCTTGGCCACTGTATAGTTTCATTTATAGACTAGAATCAAATGTATCATTTGAGTTTGGCAATGCAGACCTTATGAACAATTCAACAGGCAAATAGGAAGCTCTTGCCACAGCCACAAAGTTTTAAGATCTTAAGATTAAGATTGTCTAATTTTACAATCACAAATCAATAAGTACAGAATCCCAAAACTTGCACTATTTTCATGGTGTTGCTTTACAATACACATAAAACCCACCCTATGAAAGGATCAGCTTCCTCCTGCCCTTCCATCTGCTCCTTTTCTGCTGCTTAACTTGTCACAATGTATAAAGTATCTACATTTCTTCTCTCTTTGTGTTGCATGTTTTTTTTTTTTGGTTCAATGGAACTGTTAAACTTCACCTAAGTTAGATATCCATTTCTCCTGTTTTTACTTGTAATATGTCTTCACCACTTTATCAAATTTACAGCAAAAGGATGGGTAAGTAAATGTGGATGGAGAAATCTTGGTCTGATACAAAACACATACAAATGTATTTTCCCCAAGGTTTCACCTAGCCAAATGGGGAAATGAAACTTTGAAATCCAGTAGCCTTGCTTTCAAATAATACAGCACCAGTTGCTTTCTCTCAAATGGTAATAAGAAGAAATAACTTTACATGGTAATGAGTATGATCATAAGTCTTATTAAAATGACTTGTGTATATATGTAATCAATAAGCATTAACTATTAAAATTATTATAGGAGGTAAGATTTCTTGGTTGTATTTTAACATGTCATTCCAGTTCCTATTTCCTCTGTTGTCTTACATTTTTCAGCTGCCCTTCTTATGCCTCGACAATCAAAAGTTCTCTCCTGAAAAGAAAACCCATCATGACATTCTTCAAGTTCTTTAAATAACTCTCTAATTGTTTTATTAATTTTATGACATTATAATACAGTTACCTTATTTTTCTTTCAATTTCCAGCCTCTAACCATCCCATATATCCCTGCTTGCTCTCCTTCAAATTCATGGTTTCTATATTGCTGAAGACAAGACAACATATAAATAACTCATTGAACACAGAAAAGAAGAGCTAGGGCCTATCTAGAGCCCTCTCAACTAGTATTCATGATACTGCAACATACTCTGTACCTTACCAAAGGAGAAAGGTAAGCACCAACCCAACTACAAACACCTCCATCTACAATGGTGATCTGTCTGCAAGGTATGCTGGTATAATAGTGACACAAATGTTGTGTGAATAACCAGCCAATATCTGTCTTGATTTAAATCCTACAACATAAGATGGAACATCTGCCCAACACGGCTTGGGTGGCCATGAATCTGAGACTAGAAAGACCAAGGACATATGAAAAGAACAAATACTACTATTCTGATAAATACACATCAATAAAATGAATCATAATGACATTCTGATATACTCAACCAACATGAGAGATGCTTCCTCCTGTAGTATATGATAACAAATATGGAGACCCACAACTTAACAATATACAGAGAATGAGAGCCCTTGCCTTACCTGAGCTAAAGGGAGCTCACCTACTCTGATCAGACAGGGAAGGAATCAGTATAGGACCAAACTAGACCCTTTGAATGTGGGTGACATTTGTATGGCTGGGGCAAACTCCCTGGCCACTGGTAGTGGCACCAGGATTTATCCCTATTGCTTGTACTGACTTTTTGGAACCCATTCTCTTTTTATGGATACCTTGCTCAGTCTAGTTATAGTAGGGAGGGCCTTGGACCTTCCCCAAAGCAATGTGGCTTAACCTCTGTAAGAAGTGGATCGGGAGTGGGGTGGGGAAGTGGAGGGGAGGGAGTGGAAACTGGGATTGGCATGTCAAATAAAAAAAGATAGTTTGTTTTCTTTTTTAAAAAAATAAAAGAAAAAAGAAACACACACACACACACAAAGAAAATAGATCAGGAATGATACACACAGGAACCTCATAGAGACAATGGCACCTGCACAGTACCTGCAAGGTTCTGGGTCAGATGGGGTCTCAGCAACAAGTGGGGAATTGGACATAGGGCATTCCTAATCAAGAAGCTATCTCCAATTGATAATTGCTCTGAAAACAAAACAAACAAACAAACAAAACAAAACAAACAAAAAAAACTTTGCTGCTGAGACTCACTGGTTTACAAACGACTTAGGGACAGGCTCCATGCCCGGAAGCAGACGGCTAACATGAGTGGCTTCACTGGTATTTTTGTAGATTCTTTTTCTAGCAATGCTTTTTTAGGTTGTTGTAGTTTTTCTCTATTTAGTTCTTTTGCTTGTATATTATGGCTTCTGGTTTTTCTGGGTTTGATTTTTATGAGATTTCTGTGTTTACAAATGTGTTTATCTCTGTACGATATATGATTCTAGTGCTTTATATTTGGCTATATTTTCTTCACTTTGCTCATTTTGTCCTATTCTTGTTTGATGTTTTTATTTTGTTATTATTTTATAAAAGATTTATTTATTTATTTATTTATTTATTTATTTATTTATTATGTATACAGTGTTCTGTCTGTCTGTATGCTTGCTGGCCAGAAGAGGGCACCAGATCTCATTACAGATGGCTGTGAGCCACCATGTGGTTGCTGGGAGTTGAACTCAGGACCTCCGGAAGAGCAGTCAGTGCTCTTAACCTCTGAGCCATCTTTCCAGCCCCTTGTTATTACTTTTTTCTAGATGTCTGTAGTTTTCTAATGAGACCTGGCAAGAAAGGGTGAAGATTTGGGTAGGCAGAAAGATGGGGAGAATCTGTGAGGAGTTGGAGGAGGAGAAAACATAATCAGAATATGTTTTAAGAAAATATATTTTCAGTAAAAATAAATAAATAAATAAGCATCAAAGCAAGCTAAAATATGAGTTCTAAAAATAAACAATCCCATAAAATAACAACAAAAATGAACTCATGGCCTCTTTTTTATCAGTAACACTTGTTACATGTACACACACACACACACAGACACATATATGTATATGTGTGTTGTATATACATCAATACCTAAATGTGTAAATACAATTTACCTGAACTGTATAATGTTATTCATATGGATTGCATATTAGTTCTTCTTTTTTCTTTGATATTTTTTATTACTTTATAAATAATATAAATCAAAATTTCCACTTCCTCCCCACCTTCCACTTCCCTCCCGCTCACCCATTCATCCTCCTCCCACCTCCAGTCCTAAGAGAGGACAGGGTACACTGCCCTGTGGGAAGTCCAAGGCCCTCCCCTCTCCATCTAGGCTTCGGAAGGTATGCATCCAAATAGACTAGGATCCCAAAAAGCCACTACATGCAGTAGAGACAAATCCCAGTGCCATTATCATTGGCTTTCAGTCTACCCCAATTGTCAGCCACATTCGGAAGGTCCAGTTTGATCCCATGCTTGTTCAGTCCCAGACCAGCTAGCTTTGGTGAGCTCCCATTATTTCAGGCACACTGTCTCAGTGGGTGGGTCAACCCCTCATGGTCCTGACTTCCTTGGTCATATTCTCCCTCCTTCTGCTCTTCAACTGGACCTTGGGAACTTGATCCAGTACTCCCATGTGGGTCTCTGTCTCTATCTCCATCTGTCGCCGGAAGAAGTTTCTATGGTGATATTCAAGATAGTCATCAGTCTGACTATAGGACAAGGCCAGTTCAGGCACCCTCTCCTCCACTGCCCAGGGTCCTAGCTGGGAACATCCCTGTGGACATCTGGGAACGTCTCTAGAGTCAAGCCTCTTGCCAACCCCACAATGCCTCCCTTAATTAAGATATCTTCTTCCCTGCTCCCATATCTGTCCTTCCTCCATCTCAACCATCCCAATCCCACAAGCTCATTCCAACCCTCCCCTTCTCCCTTCTCTCTCCCCCTCTCCCCTTCCCCCCACACCATCACCATCCTCATGCTCCCAACTTTTGCCTGGCGATATGTCTGCTTCCAATTTCCAGGAGGATCTATATGTTTTTCTTTGGGTTCACCTTATTACTTAGGTTCTCTAGGATCACAAACTATAGGCTCAGTGTCCTTTGTTTATGGCTAGAATCCACTAATGAGTAAGTACATAGCATATTCATATTTTTGGGTCTGGGTTATCTCACTCAAGATAGTGTTTTCTATTTCCATCCATTTGCATGCAAAATTTAAGATGTCATTGTTTTTTTACCACTGAGTAGTACTCTAATGTGTAGATGTGCCACACTTTCTTTATCCATTCTTCCATTAAGGGGCATCTAGGTTGTTTCCAGGCATTGCCATCCCTGACTTCAAACTCTATTACAGAGCTACAGTAATCAAGACAGCTTGGTATTGGCATAAAAACAGAGATGTTGACCAATGGAATCGAATAGAAGATCCGGATATTAATCCACAAACATATGAACACCTCATATTTGACAAAGAGGCTAAAATTATACAATGGAAGAATGAAAGCATCTTCAACAAATGGTGCTGGCATAACTGGATGTCAACGTGTAGGAGAATGAAATTAGACCCTT
>PVIU01016662.1:0-44311 GCA_004026605.1 Ondatra zibethicus | reverse complement strand
AAAAAAAAATATACTCTTATCTAAAGTGGGACAAGTATGAAAACTTTGTAGTAAACATGCTTAATCATAACATTTATGATTAACATGTTATTTATGATCCAGATAGAAAAGAGACGAGCGAGCCCTTCTTAATAAAGCTAGATTTTGGTAACTATTGCTTAGTTTGATTAGGTACTTTTCCATTTAAACTTCCTTCATTAATATTACTATACGATACATTATTCTAATTGAAAATGGTTGTCAAAAGTACAAGGTTAGCCACAGTTTTATAAGGTGCAAAATATAGTCTTGAATGGTATCATAGTTTGCTTTCTTCTTTTTCTTTCTCTCTACTTGAATTATTTTAAAACTGATATCTGAAAAGCACCTTTGCCTCTAATTTAAATCCTACATTCAGTTAACTTGTTACCAAGGTCCAGATGATGAAGCTAGACAACTCACCATTTATTTATAATTAGAATCTGCAAATATCTATATTATCTACATATCTTTTGCTATAAAATAATAGTGGTTTCTGTCACATAGAAATACTTCCTCAAACAGGAATTATGATTTATCTAAACTGAGCATACAATATATAGTCATTGGTTTCTATGAATCATCTCTCCTCATGAAATCACACAATTACTGCTTTATAGGAAAGTGTGGCTAAAATAAGAATATTGGATCTTCAAAAGAGTTGGAAAAATTTGTACATGAGAACTAGAATCTTCTCTGACTTCTATACCCACAAGCACATATAGCATCCAAGAATTACTGTCCTGTGATGACCATAATACAGCACCTGTATTTCATTTCCAAAGACTTTACAACCTCTTTCACATTCCATTGTAGATGTCAATCTCTCAAAAAATGACTTTTATTTACTAATATATAGTTTTTGCACCTCTGTCTAACAGTTATTTGCTTACCAGTCAATGCATCCTGTTGAAATGAAGAAGACATATTCTCTTCAGTATATAATTCTTACTTTTAATTAAGATACGTTATCCAACTTATTTAATGTTATTGGTTAAATGAATTATATATTAATGGCTTATGAAAATAGAATTCAGATGTTATTATCACATGATATTAAAAATAGCACTTTGGTAAGATTGAGCAACCCTTGAAGTCAGAGAGGCAGAAGTTAAAGAACAGTCTCTAGGGTTCATCAGCTTTTGCTAGTTGGATGATCATGCAATAATAATGACAATTATTTCATGGCTCATTTTCTTCATGGTAAGAATAAAATGTTTTCACAGAACTCAGAAGAGAATATATCAATTAAAATGCACTTACTCAGGGTCAGACATTGTACTCCACAAAGTGGAGTGGCATTATTACTTACAGATGACATATATACTTTCACAGACATTAGGTTCTTATGAGTTTTGTTATAATCTACACCTTCTTGGAGGTACTGACATCTCCTAGAATTCTTATTGTTTGTACATCATATCAATTTTATCTACTGAATTAGTACATTGAAATGATATCTTTTAAACATTTATAAATGTTCTTACCTTCCCTTTATTTATTGTCATAAATTTTTATGATAATATATATTTCAAACAAAAATTCATGAGGAGAATGGATTGCTTATAAATTTTCAACTCAGATTCTACATTGTGGTTTCAGTTTCATAGCTTCTGGCAAACTCACCATGCATTGGTGCACAATCACTGGATTTAATTTTGAACTTCGGGCTTCCCTGAAAGGTTATCCAGAGCGTACATGGAGCACTACAACTTTAAAGAAAATCTCACAAATGAGTTGATTCTCTGAAGAAAAATTGCTTACTCCTAACTTGGTATCACATCAATGTGCACCCACTAGTACATTCACCTGCTGCCTTGAATATGTAATAATGCTTGTTGTCTAAAAAATAATGCATGCAGTTTTGTGTCCACTTGGAAAAGAAATGCTAATGTGTGAACATTAATTCTAAACAGATAGTATGCCATTTTTAAAGTCGGTATTGTCTGACTTTGTCTTGTTAGTGTTCATGCTTTGGAACATGGGGGTCACATCTACGTAAGAAAATCAAGTATCTAAGTTTGCCAGTTTACTAGGAAACAATCTTATAAAATACAAAGCCATGCTATGTGTGTTGAAATTAAATGAAATATCTTCAAAACTTACTATTTATAAATATTTGGTTAAAAGTCTTTTGAGTACTTTTGAAATTATAAATAAATAATAGCCATTGTCTAACCATAATAATCCAATCCCAGATACGGGGTAATGCCTTATAAGTCATTAGTAAGGAAAGCACCAGAGAGCCTCAAATAAGACAGGCTCTAGCCTTTCCTCTTTTTTGTTGCAAAAAAATAATCATAAGACCCTTTTGCTGAAGATGCCATGTAACTTTATAGTGTGACATAGAGAAATTAAGCTGGGAAAAACCAAAAGTTTCCTTCCTTCCACCTAGCTTTCCTAGTTCTGGGAGATACTCTGCAAGATGTTGGGGGAGGAAAGACAATGAGAGATGTGATGACTATTCTTGCTTTTCAACTTAACTACACCTGGAACAATCTACAATCCAGAACTCCAGGGCACACTTACTATAGATGGCTTGATTGGAAGTGGGCAAATGCACTTCTAGTCCAGACCTTTGAGGCTGGAAGACATATCTTTAATCTGAGCCACACACTCTTCTGAAAGCCTAGACAATGACTCAGGAGAAAGAAGGTTTTTGTTTTGTTTTGTTTTGTTTCCTGCTTTCTAGCAATTTTATTCCTTCACTGGCATTAAGGCCTTTTTCTTCAAAATGCTAGCATCTCCTGAAGAACAGCTGAGACATCCAGCCTTGTGAATTGAGCAACTTCTGGATTTTTGGTCTTCTCATTCATAGCCTGCCATTGTTGGATTATATCGACCATAACCTATAAGTGATTCTAATAAATCCCCTTTCTATACATATAGAAAAGAGATTTATTCTATAATTTCTGCTACCCTAGAGAACCCTCACTAATAGAACAATCTGACCTAGATGTGATCCTTAGAATCTTAGGTACACGAGTAGTATGTAGAGGCTAAGTTATGTGCCTTAACAGTTATAGAATATCGAACTAGTCTACACTTTAATTTGCGACCCATTTCATGGGGAAGAATTGCTAATTAATGCTGTAAGTCTGTTCAACAGTTCACAGTGAATGGTGTCAAAGGCCCTTAAGGGGCAGTTCCGTTGTTAGCTAAATTGGCATAGTATCAAATCATATTGCATATGCATATATGTGCCCATATCCTTTTGCCACTCTTATCTATAATCAGAGTGCCACTCTTTCTAGTGAACTGTGACAAAGGTAAAGAATTATGATTGCCTATGGTTCTGAAAGTTGAATATTTAACTGTAAAGAAGACATTTATAGCATCCACTCCAAGACTCAGGGCAGGCTGTTATTGAGGGAACAGAAATACAACTGGAGTCACAAGATAGGGAGACAAGATAAAATAATATTATGGGAAATAGATAGTCATTGCAATGAGGAAATATCAACAGCTATGGATGGCTGCATGTGTCTTATACTACAATGGCTGCATCGAAGCTAGACAATGATAGAGAATTAGAAACCCCGACTCCTCTCTCTTAAATTGTTTCCCACATTAGATTCAGGGAAATGGAAAACACAGGCATCATTGTACTCACTGATGACCACCCCTGGCTCCTCTGGATAGTGGCAACCCGATGGTCACAAAGAGAGCCCTAGCTAAATTAAATATGTCACAGAACAAAAACAAAGACTCACTCTGGGAAAGGGACATGTAGGGAAGTGAGTTGATGGGAGTTGGGGAGAGATAAGAGAAAGTGGGGAAAAGATAGGAAGTGCAGTGGGTAGTTGTGAAAAGGAGATGAGAAAAGAGGGGTGACAGGGAAGCAGAATTCACCATGTACAAAATGAAACTGCCAAAGAATTATTTCAGTATAAAATGATGATGCAATGCCAGCTACAGCAAGTACTTTCTAAACAGCAAATACATGGCTCCAGGGAATTATTCAAAATTTTTATTTAAAAAAATGACAACTAACCTCCAAATTTAGGATGAATTTGCTCACATGGCAATTATTTTTCATTAAAATGTGGTTTTCAATGGATTTTTAGTGTTGAAGATTTGTTTATAAATTATTATTAATTTTTCCAGTTATAAGAGAGGAATGGAGACATAAACTCTTATTTGAGTATATATGACTAATGCAACAAAAAATTATTTTTTTATTTTCTATACCAACCCCAGTCATTTTAAAGTCTGTCTCAATAATCATTGTGTTCAAAGTTCCAAAATCATGGGTTGGTGCAGTAGCATAGCTATAGCAAGGGCAATGATATCTATGTAGTATTTACTGTGGTCTTCTCTAAATACTGCTGTCTGTACCTTAAACATACTTATCAGCATGCAAATGTACCTTTTGTGTTTATTGATGTTAGCTTCATTTTATAGATGCAGTAGTTAAGTAAAGGGATTTAAATAAGTCATCAAAAGACACAGAGACTTTACATTTGGAGTCAAGATTGGATCTCGGTCATCCAACACTTTACAACTTGGCTGTTCACCATCATGAAATACTTCCATACCTGATGTGCGATTCCCCTCTGTATGCTATGAATATGTTTTTTCCCCCATTGGTTAATAAAGAAACTGCTTCGGCCTATTGCAGGGCAGATTATAGCCAGGTTGGAAGAGATATAGAGAGATAGTAGGTACAGTCAAGGAGATGCCATGTAGCTAGCGAAGGAGAAAGATGTCAGCCCCCAGCCAGAACCCTACCTGTAGGCCACAGCCTAGTGGTAATACACAGATAAATAAAAATTGGTTAATTTAAGATGTAAGAGTTATCTAGAAATATGTTTAAGCCTTTGACTTAACAGTGTGGTAATTAATATAGTTTCTGTGTCATTCTTTGGGTCTGGGTGGCTGGGAAATGAACGAGCAGTCTCGGTCTACATGTACCCAACAACTGCAAGAGTGAACATGCAAAGCGTGCATTAGACCATGCAGCTCCTCTTAATGTTTTGAGTTAAGCTTCATTAAGTTTGGACCTTGTCAATAAAATGTTCAGTTCATTAAAAGAAAAATAGCTAATCAAAAATGAGACAAAAATGAGATCCTAATGACAGCTAAGGGACAAGTAAAAGCACAAAAAATGAAAACCAGGAAATAGTGTTTCCTTCTTTTTCATCCCTTCAAATTGATTACATGTTTGATACATTTTTATGTATGACTTTATTGCAAAATAGATCAGACTTTCTTCTCATTTCATTATACTCCTCAAAGCATAGGTTAAATGCAAAAACGAGTCCTAATCATGTGGGTGTGCCTAGTTGAGTTTATCAGTAGCTTAGTAAGACTTTTCATTCCTTACAATCAGTTAAGTAGCTTTGAATTCAGAGTTCTCAGGGAAAAAAATGTTTCTAATGGTCACTAAATAAATGTACTTGAATTTCTTGAATTTCAAACTTGCTTCTTCAACACTCCTACAGTCAAACTAACCATTGTGTTCCCCATTTTTCTTTTCCTGCTTTATGCCAGTCTTCAAAAGAACAGGGTGAACTTGAGAAGACATGGTTTTGCTAGTAACATGGGTGTCTTCTGAGACATTTTTCTACCTCTTCACTTCCCAACCCAGTTAACTGCCAAGCCTTCAGTTCTACTTGCCACATGCACATCAACCCTGCTCTGTCCTCACTGCCTTGATCTTGATCTTTAGCACCCATCATTTCCTTGTGTTTCCTATGCAGCTCTTAGCTTGTGTCTATTTCTTAGGCTGTCTTCCCTCCAACATCTCTCCAAGCTGCGGCTGTCTATCAAGAAAGATTGTCTTTCCAAATTAGAAATCATATCATGTCCTGCCCTGTTTAAAATCTTCAGTGACTTTCTATTTTCACAAGATAAAATTAAAACTCCTTAACGTCATGTATAGTGCCATATGCAATCTGTCACCTTTCTCATTTTTGCTTTGACCATCTTCCTCTCCTGCTAAAACTTGGAAGCTCTTATCTAGGTACTCTGCAAACACTGGATAGCTCAGTAAGTCTCTTTGCATTCTGATACTGCAGAATAATCCTCTTGTACATTGTAAACATTTGCCCATTGAGTTGGTTTAATAAAACACTGATTGGCCAGTAGTCAGGTAGGAAGTATAGGTGGGCATCCAAATTAAGGATGATGGGAAGGAGCAGGGTGGATTCTGGAGTCACCAGAAGACACAGAGGGAGCAGGACATGAACATGCCATGCTAATAAAGGTACTACAGGTGGCAGAGATTAAATAAGTAATATGGGTTAACTTAAAATGTAAGAGCTAGTTATTAATAAGCCTGAGCCATCAGCTGAGCATTTATAATTTTTATTAAGCTTCCTAGTTAATTATTTGGAAAATGGGTGCTGATTATTTGGGAACAGGCATGTGGGAGAGAAACATCTGTTTATATGTTGGAAAGTTTGTCCTTCATTTTCTTCACTCAGCTGCCTCTCAATTTTTGTGGTACAACCCTTCCAAAAGTTTCTCTAAACTTGCTACCCCCATGGGCTTTTTATTTTTTGAAAACAATCTCATTTTGCACTCCAATCCCAGTACCTCTCTTTCTTGTCCTCCCACTCCTACCTTTGCCCCCACTCAACCCAATTCACTCCTCAGAGAAGGTGAGGCTCCCATGCAGCTTCAACAAAGTCTGTCCCATCACTTAAGGCAAGACCAAGGCCCTTTCCCCAGTATATAAGCTGAGCAAGGTATCCTTCCTTAGAGAATGGGCTCTAAAGAACCAATTCATCCTCCATGATACCACCGGATACCATTAATCTAACAGAAGACCTTAATGGAATGTTAACGTTAACCTTAATGCAAGATTTGCTTTATTCATTTATTTTTTTTTCTCTTTAGTTTGGGGTGATTTGTAAACTATTCTTTGTGACCTCAGTGCCTAGGAGCTCCTTTGCAAGGATTGAGTTCATGCAATGAGAGCCAGCACTATGACACAAATTAAACTAGCATTGATTTTCTTTCCACTTGTTATACATTATAAAAGAAAATGAACATCAATGAGGACATCTAGTAGTATACTTACTAATCCTATTATTTTTGTCTTTTAAAATTCTTAATTGAATTTGAATAATAGTTGTATTAAGACAAATCAATTTACAAGTTTATTCAATTATGTGATAAAGTAAATAATACATGTTTGGTTTCCTAAGTTTCCTCATAAACAGCTCCTAAAATACTTGGATTCTTTGGAGTGACAGATCAAAACTCTATTTTGTTAAAGAATAAACGGTGGGTATAGGACTCTAAAGAGTCAAGAAGCAGAAGGGTCACCAATAAAACCTCAACATGATTTAAATATTGGAAGAGTGAACTTTGCTATCCCCTTTTCAGACTGAGGGGTAAATAGGGTTGAGAAAATGACATAATAATTAATGGCTAATAATTAATTTCTGTCTAAGCACAGAAGCATCCTCTTCTTAAAAAAGAAAAAGAAACAGAAACAAAACAACACAACAAAAACCTTACATGCCTGCTCTTTTACTCTATAAATTATATAATTTACAGTATAAAAACAAAGCACAGTCTTTTAATATACTTGATAAAAGCCAGTTTTTTAATATACTTGTTCTGAGATGAGATTATGGGAATCCTTCTTCCCAGGAAAAGAAAATCATAACTGATCTTTGAGAAATATCAGTGACTGGAACTTGCAGGTGACATCTGAAATAGAGGCATTGTTGTGGGACCCTTAACCCTTGGTGGCCCTATTAATGCCAGGAGGTGTCAAATTTGAATTAAATTGTAGGAACAATAGCTAATATTCAGAGACAGAAGATTGGTAGTGAAAGAAAATATGTGCACATATTTAGAGTCATAATTATGAGTAAATTCGTACAGTTTAGTACTGTATGAACTAAAATATGCCTCATATACAGTAGATCGGCTAAAATATTTTGAAAGAATAATGAAGTAGAAACTGATTTCTAAGTTCAAATGAAGTCATTGGAATTGCTGATTTTATTTTAATGTAGTACCCCCTTCTCCCTTAAGAGAATTTTCAAAGGATCCATTCCTCAATTAATCTTGAAAGAAAAGTCTTTGGAATGCTGTAAAAAGGCTTGACATGGCATTTATCCACATACTTTAAATCTGGCTTCAATGACTAGAGGGTTCACAGCAATGTGACACAGGTTTAGATCCTTGAGTTCTGGAATTAGCCTTGTCTGGGTTTAAATTTTAGTCCTGTCACTTCCTCGCTGTGCAATTTGTGGAAAATCACTTAACCTCATGGAGCCTGGGTTTCTTCGGCTGGAAAATAAGGTCAACATTTGTCTCAGCCTCACAGATTTTCATGAGACTAAAATAAGATAAACCGGTAATATATCTAAATGTAGTGTAAGATATAGTATGTAAGATCCTATAAGTTGTTATTTGACATTTTATAAGTTCAATATTTTATCAGAAATCAACACTCTTTCAGTGCACACCTCATTGACTTCTGCTTTATTCATAACCCACATGTGGCTGGCAACCCTCCTGAGCTGCAGCATTATCAGCCATGCCTTGAGAGGCAGGGAAGTATTTTTGAGCATCTGGCTCTTCAAAACCAGCTGGCCTGCATCATAAACCCTACCTCCTGTTGTCCAAATTTCCAAAGTCAGCATGACACTGATAGGGAATTCAAGGAGAAGACAGTGCTGGCATCGAGTAAGCAATAGCTCATGATTCTACAGGGTCACAAGTCATTGTCTTTCTCAAGATGTGAGATTCTCACTTAATAACCACTAAATTACTCTACCAAGACTTCTGGAGATGAGTTCTTTACTTAATGTGTATCTTAGAGCATATGTTTATTGATGCCTGCTTTAGGGATGACTTGCCTTATTTTGAGGATGAGAGCAGACAGATAGCCTGGCTGAAGGCCAGAATGGCATAAAAATGAGCACACTCAGCCAGACATATTGTAATATGGTTACACGTGTGACTTTAGAATCTTTGGTACTAGAATCAAAGAGAACACCTGAAAAAAGCATAGGGTAAAAAGAACAGGTGTTATCATTTCTTAACACGTTGCTCTTCTTTTGTGGTCCATATCATTTGGCAGTATTTATAATAAATTATTTGTGAGAATTGTTTTATCTTAGGTACTTAACTATGAAATCCATAGAGAAGGCTTTATGTTCAATGATACTGTGTAAATGAGGATGAAAAACATGAAACCAAGTTAATCAATTACTACTATTAATAAATCACAATAGCATCATTTAAATTTATTTTTAAAATAATATTTAATTATCATTGATTTATGCAATAATAGACACTAAATCAAGCGCACAGTAAATTCAGCATGTCAGTCAACATAGGTAATGCTATTTCAATAATAAAAAAGTAGCCAGAATTTATCTTTTCATATTTAAGTAAAAGAAAGAAAAGTTAACAAGTGATATTGTAGGGTAATAGATTCCAATATTCACTATTTTCTAATAATTGGGGCAAGCTGTCTCAGTCATATATTTTTATGTGAACATGCTTATTAAAGTGTAGTCAAGACAAAGGAGGGGACTGTGAAATATTGAAACAAAGTGTAGATGACATTATAAAGAGAGTAAAATAGGTAAAGTACAAACTCATTTGCAGGTAACTTATTACAGGAAGAAGAGCCTTTGTGAATATCCAGGTGGATAAAATAGTCAAAGTCCGTTATCCTGAAGCATTGATGAATTAACTGTCTCTGGGGAAAAAGTAGAAGAAGACCAAAATGTGTGAATATAATGAAATCTATAAAATCCCTGAAGACTAACCAGGTTTATATTCTAAATTAGATTAGAAAAGTCTATGCTCACTAAAGGATTCAATTAGGTAAGATCAATTATAACAACTGTACGTTTTCACCAAGTTAAAAAGAGAAGCACAGGTATATTCCAGCCAAGTAAAATTAATTTATATTTCATTACAAAGTTCTTGAAGACAGTATAAATTTGACAGTAGAAAAGAATTAATTTGTGATTCCATTCACTGTTATTTTTGTAATGACATCTATCTACACAGAAACAGAGTAGAAAATTGCAAGAAATTTGTTCAGCTTAGATCAGTTAGATAAGGGAGATGGTGGATTGTTTTGGTCAGTTAATCATCTTTATATACTTTACTGAATGGTATTAATGTGAATTATATTATTTTTATAGGCATGAAATTGGATTCCAGTATTTTTCTTTTCCTCTGAAAAAGTAGTATTATTTTGAAAAATATTTGGTGTCTTTGACTCTCCTTAGAATGCATGCTTACCGCATTCATAATTTTATTTAAATTTATCTTCTAGTCAGTGGGATTTGTATGATCTCTTCAATTATCACCAGTTTGTCAATTTATTAAAAACAATCCATGAAGGGAGAAAAAGAGAGAGGAGGAGAGACAGAGAAAGGCAGGGGAAAAGAATGTGAGTGAGAAAAAGAAGAAAATAATGTGAGAAAAGAGAAATGAAGGAGTGAAGGGAAAAAGGAAAAATAAAGAAAAATTACAGGGTATGATATTTTTAAATAATCTAATTAATATATGCTTCTGGTAGAGAGCAGAGAATATTATTGCATTAACTAAAACATTGAAAAATGATATAATTTTTATAAAAACTAATATAGATTGTGTGTGTGTGTGTGTGTGTGTGTGTGTATGTGTGTTTTGTGTTTCTGTCTTACTAACCAGGTACAACACTGGTCTGTAAATAGAGGTTCTTTGTGGCTGAAAGATCTAAACATCATGCAGGCTATGAATACAGGAAGAAAGAGAATATTATAGGTTTGACATTGATGCTCACAGGGGGTTCTTTGACCCAGGTGTATGACATCAACCTTATTCCTGAATGAATGGAGCCCTAACAACATCAGTTGCAAAGCTGATATCGTCTATTGATTTCAGAATATGGAGTAGTTTCTGGGGACAGAGGAATTATGAGTGTAAAGCATTATGCTGTATTCTGTTATTAAGTTATCTTCTGTTGATTTCATTTGGAATAGCTTGTATTAGGGAGTTATGACAAAATAATTGCCAAGAGCTCAGTAATAAATTTACATCTAGAGAAAAAAACAAAAACAGTATCCAATGATATATTTGCTATATTAATTTTATTGTGAGTATTATTGTTGGCATTGTACCTATGCTCTAAAGCAAGACTTCAGTGGAGCCAATGTCTAGGGAAAGGTCAAGTGGCCCTGGAATTAACATTTAAGGCTGTCTGGGAGTAGGACTGCTTACAATGTTTATGCTTTAGTCTGACTAACTTAAACTTCGCAGTTGAAGATCTATTTAATGGATTTATTCATATCAAGTGTTTGGTTCTAAGAATTTTATTAAATGTGTTTGGCAAAGAACAATGGCACAGATCATCTGATTTCCACTGCTCAATTAGATAGGGACATAAAAAAAAAGCCTAACTGCTTTAGTTAATAATGTTGTTAATAGTATCTACCTTTCTTACTTAAAATAAAAAAATTACTGAAATAGTCTATAGCTCATATATTCCCCAGACAGAAAAAGTTGGCTTTGATGTTTCCAAAGGTGACAGTTCCAATTATACTTATGCCATTTTGATTTCTTGCCTATTTTTACAGTCTTCAAAAATTTGATGAGCAGTGAAGAAGCGGTACATCCAACTTAGTTGCATGGAGGTAAAACATAACAGACTTTTAAACCAAATGATTCATTTCATTTCATTAGTGCTGAACCAAAGCTGTAACAAAGAAAATTGGCCACATCTTTCTAAGCAGAAAAATAATAGAAATTAATCATCATGAAAAAGATCAATATCCTTGAAAATATAATTAAATATTCTTTAGTTAATCATGGTAAAATTAAATATGAATGTTTTTCTGAGAACAGATTTGCAGCAGATGTATTAACAGGATTTTGACACCAACCATCCATAAAGCCTTAGAGATTAGCCAGAAAATTCCTAAGGCTTAGGAAAAAAAACAAAATAAAACAACAACAACAACAAAGGACAAATAAAAGAAACAAACAGTTAATATGCAAATTAAACTTTAAGAAAATGAATTTGACTCAACATATTCAATTAAATTAGAAGACACAAAGTACCATTTGTTACCCAACATAATTTTTGCTTTTTTTAAAACCCCAATTTTGAAAACAGTCTGCAATGTTGGAATGAGTATTCAAAAGAAAAACGCATATCTTATTTCAATGAATGTTGCTACAATTTTTCCCTGATATATTTTCTAAAATCTTTGGAAACTGTTTAATGTAAAAAATGCTCAAATAAATTATGCTCATTGAAATATAGAGAACACACTGCAAGATGTAGGTTTAAGATTTAGGCAAGGACTTCTTACCAAACTTTCAATAACAAGGACTAACTTCCAGGAATCAACAATTGATAGCAAATGAATCTTTAAATTTTCTGCATCACAAAAGATATTATCAATCAACAGAGAAAACAGCCCACAGAATTGGAGAATTAGACCAAGAGAGGTCTAATATACAAAGATAGATACTAAAGACACACACAAATATGCAAGGAAGACAAAAATTCCAGTCAATAAATGGGCTAATGGAATGCACAGAGATTCTCAAATGAATAAACATAAATAATAGTCAATAAGTATTTTTTTATTCTTCTTTCAAATATTACTTGTCAACTACAATTTCTTCTCCCTGCCTTTACCCTAGCCTCTTTCCTACCTCCCCTCCCCACCATATCCACCACTCTCTCCATCTTCACTCAATAAAGAGCAGGCCTTCTAGGGTCATCAACCAAACATGGCATAAAAAGCTACAATAGGATCAGGCACATACCATCACATCAATGCTGGACCAGGTAACCCAGTAGGAGGAAAAGAATCCCATAATCAGGCTAAAGAGTCAGAGACAGCCCCACCTCCTATGTTAGGAATCCCACAAGAACATCAGGCTACTTAGCCTTAACATATACACAGAAGACTTATGTCAGATCCCTACAGGCTAGCTGATTTCTGTGAACCCCCATGAATCCTGGTCAGTTGAATCATGCAGTAGTATAACCACATTGAACAACTTGCTATATATATCAATATTAGAAGAATAATTGGAATTCTCCCAACTGATAAAATGTTTAAAGATATAGAATAGCTAATTATTATGATTTTACTGTCATGTGTTATATAAATGTGATGAATTATCAGTGTATCTAGTGAAAGTACATGAACATATGTCAATAAAAATTTAAGATATGTGTGGATTTTTTCTTTTGTTTGACAGTATATATTGAAGTATTTAATTAATCATACGATTTTTGTACGGAATAATTTTAAATAATTTATTTTTATATAATTTATCAGTTTATTTTGCACTGACTTAACAATAAAACCTAAACTCAGTCTCACAATATATGACTGATACTCATAATATTTTCAAATTTTTAAGTTGGTATCAACATTGTACCAGAATATGTATCTTAAAAACTGAGTCAAGCTATAGTGAATATTATGCTTTTATTTTTATTCTCTCCTCACAATCTATTTAATTTGTGTTACATTGAACAACCCAGATTATTATGTGGTCTAGATTAAGTGCTATCATAATAATGTACCATTAATTACAACTATATACTATTATAAAGCCTTAGCAAAGGCATATTTTCACCTCTTTTGTTATGTTCAACCTCTTTTCGTCATAGTTTTCCATATCTTATTTGATGCAAAGGAAAGAGTCAATAGGCAAATTCTCTATTGCTCTTCCAAAGTCCTTTCTAAGCATCATGGTGTTCAGCAAATGATCATAGTCCTGGATTACACCATTGCTCATTAGCCCTCACCTAGCAGCTAATATATGTACTCTAACTGCTTAATTATTGGTTCAAATCTAATGAATGCCTTAACGATTATATTTTATTGCTATTTTCACCATTGTTGCCATAATGAACCAACAATCTCAGATATGGATATCTGTCTGATAATGTTTATGATGACAGTTTTGGTAATGGAAATGTTCATGGTAAATTATGTTTTATGAGTATTTAATATCCAAATGATTTTTAGAATTCTTCTTTAGAAAATACACATCTGAATACACTTGACAGAAGTCTATTCTGTTTATTTTCCCAGTGTTTACGGTTACTTGTTTGTGAGAAATGGGAAGCAACTGATTAGAAAAAAAACTGAAGGAATTGTTGATGGTTTTAATAATGAAGTCATTAAAAGATAAGCACAAGTTAATTATACTTCAGTTAAAGGCATATGTCACTGACTTCCATCCACATCCGTCTGCTTGTATTGACAATGCTCTCTTCTTTGTGTGGGGAATCTACTAGTTTTTTCAGTACTGAAGATGACATGTCTCATACATTCATATTCATTCCACATATGTGGTAATAAATTTGAGGTTTTCATAGGTTTTATGTCCCATTACAAACTATAGCTCCTACTAAGGCCTATGAGAGGGTCTTCTGTTTTATTTAAGGCATCTTGAGTTGTGGCTAGAAAGGCTGCTTGTATAGATTGAAAGGAATCTTTCATAGTCTCAGAAAACTTTTTAGGTATTCTATTATCCTTAGTTAGAGGGTATGAATGATATTGACTTAAATAATGACACCACACCAGTGTTCTGAGTAACAAGGGGCCTTGTTGTTCTTTTCTGGTGGCTGCCTTTTTATTATTTGTTTGCAGGCAGGAATGTTTTATGTATTCAGATACAAGCCTTGGTGAGATATAAGTAACACCATTATCTTCTACATTTTTGATTTTCTATTTTACTAACATTATCTTCTTCATACTTTAATTTCAGTACATAATTTATTAGATGCTATTATGACATTTTTGAGCAAACTGTTTTCTTTTTATTTCTCCTTGCTCATTCTTATTCCCACTCCCTCTTCCTCTTTCCCCTCTCATAACCTTCTTCAAACATTCTTCTCCTCTTTCTATTCCCATGCTAGGGTTTTAGGAGTGCTTTTTAACGGAACTTCTCACTATGTAATTTTACTCATTAGAAAGTGAATTTAGAAAAAAACACATAATGAAAACATCACAAGAAATTAACTAATAAATAAAAGCTTCTACTCAAAGCACAATTAATAAAATTAGCCTTTGTCTACCAGGAAGAACCAGTGGTAGCATTGGGGCTGAGGCTTAGTTCAGTGTCTGTCTCAGTCATCATGAAAGTAGATGGAAACGAATGTGAAAATTCACAAATACACAATGTGAAGAGAGGCGATATTTTTTGGAACATTCAATTCTAATTGACATATCTTCATCAAACCTCACCCTCTGGGATCAGGGAGCCATGCAGAAGAGAAAAGGGAAGAATGTACGGGTCAGAGGCAATGGATGACAGCAAGAAACCGTGTCTTCCAGACATAAGGGACAAGACTGACAACAGATAAACTCGCAGAACTGGCAGCATGCACAGGGCATCCGCATGTTCAAGCAGACAAGACGCCACAATGAGGGGGGTAAATGGACCCTGGATTACATCTCTCACTAAGAACTTATCTGCAATTGACTTCTGCCTGCAACTTCACTGGAGTTTCGCTGGATTTATTAACCACACTTACGTGTAGGTATCATACCAAGAGTATATGGCCACCACTAATTGGACTCAATGGTACTTTTATTTTGCATACTTTTGTCTCATATTGCTTTGTTTAGTCATTTTTTCTTTTACTAATCTTTTGCTTGTTTATTTATTTAATTTTTGAGACAGGGTTTCACTGTAGTTTTAGAGCCTGTCCTGGATCTAGCTCTTGGAGACCAGGCTGGCCTCGAACTCACAGAGATCCACCTGCCCCTGCCTCCTGAGTGTTTTATGTTGTGTGTGTTTTGTGAATGTGTGCACATGTTTCTTATCATTTTCCTTTTTAAAAATTCTGATTTGTTTGACTTTGATTTGTTTGTTTGTTTTGTAGGAGAAAGATAAAGAAATGGAGTAGTTCATTGAGGCTGGGAACAGGAGAAGGATCTGTGAGGAGTTGGAGGGTAAGAAACTTTGATTAGTATACATTACCTGAAAAATTTATTTTCATAAAAGAAGTTAACTGTCATGTAGTAGACTTGAAAAAACTCATTTATTTGTTGGTATGATTTTCCCATCTTTATAATGAAAATGCCTACATTTCCGAAAAATTGTTCTATTTCAGGCAAACCAGAACTACTAGTATTTGGACACATAGAACATAATAAACATTAAGAAAGTCTGCTATGTGGAAAATGATGATTTTCTTTTTATAAGAGATGAATAAGAGGCGATTACTTTTCCAGATGGTGTTTGGTGTTTGGTAGTAGGTTTTCAAAGGAGAATGGAAAAATCTTCATCCCTGAGATCCATGCATGATATGTTCTTAATTAATAAATCTCATAGCTATCCAATAAGTTCCTATGACTGTACTATGGGACACTGCCACTCATACACATGGTGAAGCACAAAATACAGAGCTGGAGTATGCCATTTCCTTTAGTATGCTAGTATGTAACTTGTATCGAACTCCTAGTCCCAAAGCTTCATTGCACTTTGCATACTGTTCTGGAAACTCCCTCTGGGAGTTATTTACTTTTAAAGCATTTATTTAGTAATGTACTTAGACATATATCTGGAGTCAGACCTAATATTTACATTACAATAACACACAGCAAATGGTTGTAGGAAAAATAATGAGCAATGGGTCTTTCGACTAGAAGTGTTTCCACGATGTTCTGTGAACAATTGTTAAAGTAGCCCTTTAAATACTAGAATAAATGGTGACAGAATATATATCCTTTAAAGCAGTTATTTGAAGAAAGAAACTGGGTACTTTATAGCTGCTCTAACTGCATGAACTACGTGTTACCTATATGCAATTCATTTGAGTTATTTGTGACTACTTGATTTGATTTTCCCTGATGTATCAGTTAATATATATTCATTGCGACTCTGTAGATTCTACATAAGCCAATAATTTATACAAATAAGTTATGAACCAGAAAAATGTACCATCTGAAACTGTCAAATGCTTTAAAAGATGGCAGATTATTAAATTAATTAAAGTAAGCCTATATAAATCTAACAGAATGAACATCAAATGGGAAGACATATTCTTGTCAAAACTGCAAAAAATTCAATTAATTCTCTAGATATTTTAGGAACACTCACATGTTCAAATACACAGATGGTTGGATTCACTGTGTAGACAAAACATTCTAATGGCTGACTGGGTTGAGCAAATTTATTCATCTCTTTTCAGATGCTTCATACTATTGGGCCTTTAAAAGTATTCCATAGTTCATTTTATAGTGTCTTGGTAAAACTTTATTCTTAGAAGCTATTCCTTAAAAATGAACACCTTCTCTTCAGCATTTCTTTAATTATCCAACTATCCTTTCCTTTCTCCTGTCTCCCTCCTCTTTTCCTCCTTCATCTTTTCCATTTTTTCTTTTTGGACTGATATTATGGCCGAGAGCCTGCTACAGAACCATCAATTCGTGCAGGTTGTCTATGTGATATGAGTGTGTTATTCCCTGCTATAGTTTGAGGCAGGCAGTATAAAACCACAACCATAAGATTTGCATGTGTTTTTAAATACTTGAATGCAACTTCCCCTTTCAAACTGTTTGAATGCTGTAAAAGGCAACCTTCTTATAGTTCTTACTAATTTTCACAATTATAGTTATAGTAAAACTTCTTTAAGTGAGCGCTATTCCAAGCCAGAGTTTCAACTTGTTCTTGGCTATACAACATGACCCTAAGTCACAGTTAATCCTTAGAGAAGGGCATCATGGGATCTATTTCAGTAGTGATTAAAATAAAGATTTTGAGGACCAATACTTTGCAAGTGTTTTAAAATGCTCAATAGTGAAATAATAAAGGCAAATGCAAAGTACTCATAAAAATAATTTCTATTTTCTATTATAAATACTTGATTTTCTAAGTATAAAACAGTTTTATTTTAAAGAAAAGATATATATACATCAACATATTTGAAATCTCTAGATCATTTAGTGTTAATCATATTATAAAAGCTATTATTTTATTTTGTAGATGGACTATCTTTCTTCCAAAATGATATTGAGTTGTCATTCATTATATATACACATATATGTTTATATAAGAGCATATAAATATATATGTGCATTTGTATAGATGATATTACACTCTTTGAAGGACACAGAGCAGTCTATTTTGGACTGACCAAGATACTCCACAGGCTAGTTTTAATGGTGCTAGTAGGTGCTATGCTGACTACTGGGGCAATACTGACCTTTAAGGTAAGATACATACTTTGGTTCAATAGTTACCTGACTAAGATTGTCCACCTGTTCTCTTGATTAGAATTAAGGTGTACTCTTGTAGGAGGCTATACATTCCCAGTATTCTAAACATGGCCAGAAACCATGATTAGTGAAGTCAAATGCTCTAGAGAAAAACCTGTTGATGTTTGTTTTCCTAATTGGTCATGTCAAAATCTTGTCTTCATATTTATCCTACTTGTGTTTGTATCCATAGCCTGGCACTGCCCTAAATTTGATCAGAGTTTCTTATTGCAGTGCTTAATGGTTAATGAAGAAATATACTAGTGTTCTATGTTGTAAAACTAAATAACTGTGAATACAGAGTTGTATACAGGATATTTATGTCAAGACACCCACCAAGACTCAGTGGGTACCATGCAAGAGGAATTAAAATAATATAAGTTTCGGAGGTTGTGTAGGAGTGCTAAGAAATGCTCCTCTTCACATGATATGGTCATTGAACCCATGAACACACAATAGGGATACCTGCATAAGAGATTTAAGAGTGTCATACTGTCGGTCTGTCCATACCACAGTGGATGTCTCTACGTTCATGAGCATACGTTGGACTCAGTGATTTAAAATGTGAGTAAATGAATGAACAAACAAACATTTCAAAGGGAAGACATGAAGTCGGGAGCAGTATGTGCTATGAGTTTCTTGGAGATGGGTGGAAAGTGGAGATCATTGGTGGATATTTTCAAATAAATTAAAGGAAAATATCCTTCCATATATCCCAGAAAATTATATTTTCTTCAATTTACTCTTTGAAAAATATTCACATACCAATTCCTATCTTCCAATGGACTCAGTACCTCATATTTTCATTTTATTCATATATATGTAACAATAATAAATGAAAGAGGCTATGAATTTGAGAAAGAATTGAGGAAGGGATTAGAAGGAGTAGGAGGGAGGAGAGGAAACAGTGAAATAAATACTGCAAACACAAATTGTAAAAGTTTAAATAAAAATATTTTAAGTAGTATTTTTCAATATGCTCAACATTCATTCAATTATCAATATGTACTTTACCAATTATTTCTATATATTTTTAATATTTTATTTGAAAACTATAAGAAAAGTTCATTTGGAACTTGTGAAAGTTTCATCACTACAAAATTCTTTGCTCTACACGATTCTTTTACAAAGAAACATACAAACAAATTATAATGAAATGGTCTACAGTACTGTTAATATTACACCTATAAATTAAATTAGGTTAAACCATATGCTATGTGTCCTGTCAAGTTATATGTCGACTTGACATAAGTTGTCTGAAAGGGAAAATCTTAGTTAAGAAAGGGCCTCCATATAATCAGGCTCTAAGGTGTTTTCTTAATTAGTGACTGATCATGGAGACTCCAGCACACTGTAGGTGATGCCCTCCTTAGGCAGGTACTCCTAGATTCCTCAATAAAGCAGGCTGAAAAAGTTATGTAAGCAGCACCCTCTGTGACTTCTGCCTCAGTTTCTCCTTTTAGATTTTAGTTCTGTTTAACTTCCTGTCCTAACTTCCTTTAGATATATTATGAATATGGAAACATAAGCCAATTAAACCTCGTCCTCTCCAAATGACCTTTGGTCATGTTGCTTAATCACAGCAATAGAAACCCCAACGAAGACACCATGTAAATGAACTCAACTGTGTAATTGTCTTTATCACTACCTATCTTTCAAAATTAAATAGAAAACTGTGCTGTCCATGCCTGATATCAAAGGATACAATGACATTTGACACTTGCCTAAAACCCACATCATAAAACCACTGCCTAAACATACGTACGTTTTTCTGATTTATGCAATCGCCATTAGGTTTTGAATGTACATTTTGAGAAATTTTAAAATGTAGTGGAAATAATGTTACTTTTCCACTATAAAATAATTATTATTATAACTAATTAAATAATATAGAGAAAAATGACAACAGAAAGAAAAACAGAAAAGATGATAAAAGTTATTTGTTTAGGTGGAAAGTTCAGAAGTATTCATTACAATATTAATATTATATGAATAAGTTTATGGCAATGTGAGAGAAAACACGAGCAAACTAGTGTTATATAGTTAAATTTTCTAAAAATCAAACTAAATTGCGACTCTTGTATAGGGATTTTTGTTACCTTTCAACTCTGAGCTCAGTGATGTTATTATCTGTAGAAACACTTAGACTTTCGAATTAAAGGAATGTAAACAAAGTTTACACAGGTAAAAAAATACGATTAACAATATCAATGTAATACTACAGAAAAGGACCTAAAATATTGTTTTCACATGTAACATATTACTTCCATGGTAACTCATTTACATTCACAGATTAAAATATTAAAGAAATATTGGATAGTAAGTTGCTATAGTATTATACTCCTGCCTTAGTGTATAACACTTAGTTAGTCCGTTTTTCTCAAATGGAATCAGCTTTCTTTACATTGGATGGCCAGTGAAAGCATGGATGTTGGTAAGTGCCTTAGAGATGAGTTTGATAACTAAAGAAAATCCAAACTTTTAGAGCCAGATTACTTCTGAACCCGCTCTAGAAAATGTGCTCATAATAAAATAATGAAGCATTCTAAGAGCTTATTTGGTTAATTAAATTAATAAATATTAATTATAGTCACTAAAATAGCAGCTTGTTGAAGATTTAGTAAAATTGAAGAGTCTAAGGCAATCTTTATTTATTATTATTACCAGCATCAACATCATCACCAAATTCATCCTCACTTTCATCATCATCTTTATCATTTACATTATTATTATTGTTGTAGAAACCATAGCTCAAGGAAGGTAGTGTCAGCAGCAAAACAACTTCATCTAAAGCGTGAAGGAGAAACACCCTGTGAAACACCACTCTAAATAAGACAACATATGGTATTTACTGCTGGGCAATGATAGCGTCATGGAGCAAGCAGTAATGGAAGAGGCCATCATTCAGTGACAGCAAAGACAGACTGTAGTGACTAAGGCAAAGTGACAGAAATATGAACATCACTTGCCCTGCAAACAACAGCTGCAGCTCCTTACCTGAAGACATACTACAAAGGACTGCTCAGTGAAAACTATGTGGTGTTAAATCCTAGAGACAGTAACCAAGCCTTCTTGGTTACTAAAATAAATCCACTAAAAAATCCTGTATTTTTGAATTATAAATGATAGTTTCATTATAAAATACATATTTTTTACAACATCAATGTCTTACTATATCCTATTCAGTTACTTTACTGAAACTATTTTGTAATTACTAGCAAAAGAACAAACTTCCATCTGATTAGCCCTAATAATGGTTGCAAAAATCCCATATACAACTTTGACAGGATATTAATCTTGCTAGAATGTATAAAAAATCAACAAGATGTAACACTGATAATTCAGATAATTCAAAAAAAAGAGATCATGAATTTGGAATGGGGTGAGGGACGTGGCAGTCGAGTGATGGAAGTTATATAGATGCAGGGTGTCGTGATATTTTGTTTGTGCTGTAACAAATAAAGCTTGCCTGAAAATCAGAGTGCAAAGCTAGTCACACTGGCTTGCCAGAGGCCAGGTTGAGGTGGCATACACCTTTAATCCTAGCTGCCAGGAGACAGAGGCTGACAGATCTCTGGGAGTTCAAGGCCATCCTGGGCTATAGAATACTTAATCAGTCTTCAGACAGTTTCTCTTAAAAGAGAACCTGAGCCAAGTATTAGTGGTGGCTCATATCTTTAATTCCACCACTAGGAAGGTAGAGACAGGAAGTGATATTAACGACTGGCTGCTCTGCTTCTATGATTTTTCAGCTATCACCCCTTAATAACTGACTCTGGATTTTTATTATTAAGACCAATTAGACTTCACTCAACATCTGGCATCCATCTTTTGGGGTTTGAATTCACGAAAAAGTTTCTTCCCCGTGGCTTTACAGTCACTAGCATAGGCCAGAGCTACATACAGCCAGAGTAACCAAATTGCTAAGTAAGTTTTCTTTTTTCTCCTGGTGGGCTTTCCTTGAACCCCTTTCTCAGGCTGTTGCCAAATTAGGTAGCTGCCTTAAAACCTGCTTGGGCTTCTACTGTTCTATGCAGCAGTAGCCAAATTCATACTTCATAGTCATCAGTGGCAGATTTGATGAGATAATTAGGAATTCTTAAAGGGAGGAATTGAATAAAATATTTTTTCTCATATTAAAATATGGATGATTATACAATGTGTGATTTAAACTAGAACAATTAAATCAATTTAATGGAGAGATAATCAACTTAACTGGGATTGATATAATGTTAATTATCATCTTGATAATTCTTAGTTTATTTCTAAAAGAGTTGGTTGATAAGAGTGCCAACACACAGGTCTTAGAAACACTTATTAAAACAGATCATAGAGATATTCAAATTCAGACAGAGGAATTTAAAGGAGAACTAATTTCAGCATTGTATTATTAGGTTAGAGAGGAACAGTCTAAGATTTTCAAACAACCAAACTTAATATATCCAGTCATTTCATGGAAACTGTCAAATGATAGATATCCCCAAGGCTGTTTAAGTGATCTCTAGAATCCTGTGGAAATGTTAGCTATAAAGAGACTCAAGAAAGTAATAGTCTCATATGGCATGCGTTCATCTTTTGTGAAGATGTTAAACTTGTGGTCAACTTGTAATTGAATTATCCCTCAAAACTGGAGAGTACGTTATTTTACAATAGACATTAGGTTCTTTAATTGCTTTGGGAAGGTATTTCTTCCATAATGACAGGAAATGTATTAACTAAATTTCACATAGGGACTTGCAAAAGGCCCATCCAGTCATTTCCCAGTGGCAAAAGATTACCTTGACTGTCCCTTGTTGATGTACATTCATTAGTCCAATGCCTGGCTTGCCATGCCTTCTGCATAACCCAGAAGGGAGGAACATTTTGCTTGGATTATGCTTAGACAAAATATTGTTTCTAGATATGCCCTGTTTACAAACCCCTTTTAGATGACCTTTTCATAACTCAATTGAAACATTGGGCATTTCAGTTTTTCTTCAGAGCTCTAAAAATCACCTCTCCTATCCAAGTATTATCATGGTCATGAGATTCAATAATGAATATATCTGTGATTGATTCCTCCAAGGGTGCTGATCTTGCCTTTAATGGCCTAATTACCCTTTTCATTGTGAATTAGCATTTTCAAAAACCATAGATTCAATTACTGCTTGTCTAGCTTCTCAATTTGTTATTATTCTATTTACTGTTGAAGTCCATCTCTGTAAGAATTCCGTGAAGGTTTTTTTTTTTTGGACCCTGTATGACTTTAGTATAGTTTTCTTTCCTACTTCTTCAATTCTGTTCCAAGCATTCAAAGCTGATGCTCAGCATAAAGCCAGGGTATGGCTATCATATAGATAATAGTTTTTTATAATAGCATAATCTCCTCCAAGAAGATTTTTTTGGGAGATTTCCATACCTCTAGTCCCACATCACTGTTCAATGGTCTTAGACTCATCTTTTCACCAGGTCATCCATTGTAATTGTAGACAAGGCTCCAAGATGCTGTAACCAAGTTCTCCTGTCTTGAGGGATAATTCTATTACAAGTTGACAATGAGTCTAACATCTTTACAAAAGTTGAATGCATGCCATATGAGTCTATTGCTTCCTTGAATCTCCTTATATCTAACATTTCCACAGGATAATAGAGAGCACTTAAACAGCCTTAGAAGATAAAACAGAAATTTCATGAAACTCATAAATCAGAATAATAAAGCTTAGATTAGAAACCTCCACAAAGTTAGGGTTGGGGCAGGGTTTTACTTTTGTCTTTCCAAAAAAATAAAAACAAACATCTTGAGAAATTTAAAGACCTTTGGACAAATAAGAATCCAAAGGGGAAAAAAAAAAAACTATCAGGAAAAAGATTTCCAAAAAAAGGAAAAATCTGACCAAATGCTATCTCTGAAGTTTCCAAAAAAGTGATGGGATCCCACAATGATGATTTCACCAGGACTGTGATAACAACACTAAGATGACAAAAATCAACCAAAGATCAACTTTGTTCGACAAAATGCTGAGGACAATTTTGAATTGGCTAGCTGAGATGACCCAGCCTCACAGACTACTTTAGCTAGGACTTGAGACAAGAACTGTGCTTTATGTAGATACTGGACAACAATGATAAAGCTACCTCTCCCAGGACATGAAAATCAACCCAGATTTTTCTTTTCAGGATCCCCTAAAGATGCTGTTACCCCCAGACAGCAGAAAATAATTTGAAGAACACAACACCCGTATTCTCAAGAGGTAGGGTGTGTGGTTTTGGCCATTCATTAGGTTATGAATATTTATCATCATCTAAGGTGGTTGGTTACAAGTTATTATTGGTAACAGTCAGGAAAAAAAAAACTAAACCAAGGAGATGAGAATCAGAGTTCTAGTTTTGAAAAGAAAAATGGGAGATGTAAATATGATTGGCTAAAAGAGTAAATTATTGAATCTACTCTGAAAAGAAAAAGGGGATATAGAAATAAGATAAGGAGGCAGATCATTGAATCTACTTTTAAACCAAAGAAGCAACTACTAGTTTTAAATACTTTACACTAATATGGAATTTTGTATATTGATACAAATTTAAGATTATTTTTGTTAGTACATACTGTACATAAATTTCTAATCTTGTTCAAGGTATTGTACCTATACAACACAATTAACAATGTAATGCAAATTTCTAGTCCTTGAGAGTTATTATTATCAATTATTTTGGATAATATGGAAATGTAGATAAGTAGTCATCTATTGAATTAAACTTATAGTCATATTAGGTGTGTTTTCAAGGTCAAACAGAGAGATAATTTAAATAGACAGGTCATCTTCAAGCACTTCAGTGATCTACAGGATATGGCATTTAAGATGTTTTATTAACATAAAATTCTTTATTAATGACAATATGAAATGTTTGCTCCTAGCAGCACAAAGCTACATCATAGGAGATTATGGGCATCAAAGACACTCACATGGTGTTTACTTTCCTTGTGACAAAAGTTAATTACTGGGCAAGAAATTGCCCTTGCCTTGACTGCTGGTAGTATGCTGCCCAAACTGGACAAGAAGAACACAAAAGAGAGTGACTGCCAAACTTGTCAAGGCAAGATAAAACAGTCCTTCAAAAATCCTGATTCCTAGGAAAGTCAGTTGAATATTCTAAACCTGTAGGCCAAAGATGAATGCCCTAATGTTACAGAAGAACCTTGGGTGACTGCCTAGGCAGTCAGCTGTTTCTGTCATATCTCATATTTTTTGGAAATCACTTGCTTGCATTTCCTGCTTGCTCACTTATTATTATTCACTTATCAGGTCTCTAAGGGAGTTAAAATCTAGATATTTACATACGTATAGCTTTTATTATTTACCAGTTTCATAAAGGAAACTCACTAAAGAAGTGTAAAGTGTATAAGGTTGAGAGACATCAAAAGATAGTTTTGGATGGTAATGAAAGTTAGGATAGAAAGTGAATTAGGTACACAACTGTTGAATCACCAAGATAGGAGACAATAATGGAGTGTTTACTCTGAATTTGTCAAGTGCAAATGGACTAGACATTGTTGATATATTTATTGCCTATATGTACTATATATAGTCATTAAACTTGTTGTACATAGTTTTTCTTATATTAGTTATAATCTTTTCTATTTTATACAAAAAATTGGCAATGTACTGTTTGTTCTGTAGCAAATAAAGCTTGCCTGAAGATCAGAGTATGGAGCTAGCCACAATAGTTAGCCATAGAGTTCAGGCAGTGGTGGCATACACTTTTAGTCCTAGCACTCAGGAGACATAGGCAGAAGGATCTCTGTAAGTCCAAGGCCACCTTGGGCTACAGGAGATTGAATCAATCTAAAAAAGAAACAGAACTAAGCAGTGGGGGTGACTCACAACTTTAATCTCAGCACTAGGGAGGTGGGAACAGGAAGTGATATGGCTGGGTAGAGAGAGGAATATAAATCATGGGGAGAAAGGAACTCAGAATTCAATCTGAGACTTTGCAGAGACAGTATGGTATATTGGGATTTGTAGAGACAGGATACCTCCTTGGATCTGAGGATTTTGTAGAAGTAAGAACTAGTGACTGGCTGTTCTGATTCTCTGATCTTTCACCTTTCACCCCCTAATATTCGACTTTGTGTTTTCATTATTAAGACCAACTAGAATTCACTCCACATTAGTGCTCATGTATTTAACTCTCAAGGTTAGGCTAGCAAGGGGACAGGAAAATTGGCAGCATGTCATGTTAAGCTCAGTAGAGGTCTATTTGATTGGAAAATCTATTCCCAACTCTTTACTCTGAAGTTATGTCTGTCTTTGACTTTGAGGTGTGTTTCATGTATGCAGCAGAAGGATAGACTCTGTTTTTATATCCAATTTGTTAGCCTGTGTATTTTTATAGGTTATTTGATTTGATTTATATTAAGGGATATTAATGACCAGTGATTGCTAGTTCCTGCTATTTTAGTTTTTGTTGGTGATGATATTATGCTATGTGCTTTTCTCTTCTTTCAGATTTGCTGTTGTGAGATCATCTATTGTCTGTGGTTTTGTGGGTATAATTACCTTCCTTTGGCTGTACTTTGTGTAGGTCTAGATTTGTGGCTAGGTAATGTTTAAATCCAGTTCTGTTGTGGAATATCTTATTTTCTCCATCGATTGAAAGTGATTGAAAGCTTTGCTGAGTATAGATGTCTGGGCTGGCATCCATGGTCCTTAATGTCTGTAACTCTTGACTAGGACCTTCTTGCTTTCATGATTTCCATTGAGAAGTCAGGTGTAATTCTGATAAATCTGCTTTTATATGTTACTTGGCCTTTTACCTTTGCAGCTCCTAATATTCTTTCTTTATTCTGTATGTTTAGTGTTTTAATTATAATGTGGTGAGGGACTTTTTTTTTTTTGATCCAGTCTATTAGGTGATCTGTAAGCCTCTTGTATTTTCATAGGCATGTTTTTCTTTAGGTTTAAAACGTTTTCTTCTATGATTTTGTTGAGTATTAAAAAAATGTGATACAGATGTAAACAGAGAACTATCAATAGATAAATCTCAAATGGCTGAAAGATAACTCAGTAAATGCTCAACAACCTTATCCATCAGAGAACTGTAAATCAAAACAACACCGAGATTGCATCTCACTCCTTTCAGAATGGCCAAGATCAAAAGCATTGATGAAAGTTTATGCTGGAGAGGATGTGGGGTAAGGGGAACACTCCTCCATTGCTGGTGGGAGTGCAAACATTAACAGTCACTTTGGAAGCCAGTATGGCAATTTCTCAGGAAATTAGGAAACAATCTACCTTAAGACCCAGCAATGTCATTTTTGTGTATATTTTTGGGTATATACCCAAAGGAAGCTCATTCATACCACAAGGACATGTGCTCAACTATGTTCTTTGTAGCATTATTTGTAATAGCTAGAACTTGGAAACAACCTAGATTTCCCTTAACAGAAGAATGAATAAAAAAAAGTGTGGTATATTTACACAAGGAGAACTACTGCTCAATGGTTAAAAAAATAATGATATCTTGAAATTTGCAGGCAAATGAATGTATCTAGAAAAATCCATATTGAGTGAAGTAACCCAGGCCCAGAAAGAAAAATATAATATATACTCACTTAAAAGTGCCTTTTAGACATAAAGCAAAGAAAAACTAGCCTACAATCTACAATCCCAAGAACCTAGACAACAAAAAGGACCCTAAGAGAGACATGTATGGAAAAAGACATGATCTCCTGAGTAAATTGGAAGCTTTGGGACTGTGAGAGAAGGTAAAAGGTGAGAGGGGAAGAGGGTATGGGAATGGAGAAAAACATGTAGCACAATGAAAACAACAAAAAAAGTATTAAATAGGGAAAAATAACATAAAAAATAAAAAGGAAGGAAAAAGATCAGCAGAAGTATAATCTTACCTGTTGAAAAATATAATTCTAGAATTTTAGTTTTTTATAGATAATTTATTATGGATGATATGCACTTTAAGAGCAATAAATTTGTTTCTTTTCTATATTTTTTATTTAATTTTTTAAAAAATTCAATTTACTATATTTTGATTATGTTTTCACCTGACCCATCTCCTCAAAGATATGCCTCACTCCCCTACCTACACATCTTGAGAGTTTCATCCTCTAAAAGCAGAGAATCAAAACAACAATAAATTAAAAACTAATGTTTTATTAGATACTAAAACTAAAATTAAGGCAGGAAAGCAAATAATTATTGACATATAAGATTAACTAAGAGGGCATGGTGTAGACCACACAAAATGGGGACATTGGCATACCCTCAGATGACAGAAATGAAACTGGAAAGTAGCTTTCTGTGAAGTGATGCGGAGTCAGAAATTATATAATTGGGTTTGATAAGATCTGTTACTCAAAGTCAAAATATTATATTGGTTACTAATTTGTGTTACTGTTTGTGTGATTGAATTTAATTCAATTGGGGAGAAACCATTTGGATTATTAGAAGACCTCAGATCCAGATGTGTTATATTTGAACTATCTTGGAAATTAAGGATTGATTAACATACACAAAACAGAAAGGAAAACTGGAAAATGATGTGTAAAACCTCAGGTTAATGATTTTCATTATCAGCACCAATGTAAAGAAACAAACAAATAAACAACCAAAAACAAATAGTTTTTGATAGTGAGAAAACACCAGAAACAGCACAATTTGACTAGATGAAGGGGAAATGGTTCATACAATAAAAGTCATAAAATAAAGTCATACAATAAAAGATTAAAACATAAAAATCATGAATGAAAAAGGGGATAAAATACAATAATGCAAGCAGTCAGCAAAGTAGAAGTAGAGTAGAGTTCCATGCTAAAATTCCAGGAGGAAAGATGCAGATATAAAAATGATTAACAATTTCTGTGGGAGAAATTTCTTCAGTGATGTCGCTGCTATAAGTTGGCTGTGCTGCTTTAGGTAACCTCTAGCAGATGATCCTGTAAGTAACTACAATTAAGTTTATTGATTTATCCATTTAGAATTAGGTATAATTGTTTCTATGGTGTCATTGAAGTCTTATCTGGGATAATGATGTGTGTTTTCATGTCTGCCTGGAAAGTTAATCTACTTTGGATGCCTGAACAGGGATGGATATTACAGAAGCAAAGATAAGATTGGGAGGAGGATCCCTATCATCTACTCAGTGAGTGATGAGATAGAATCTGATGCTGGGGCAGCTGCAGAGGAAATCTTGATGAGACCCTCCTTCCTGATACGATGCTGAATGACATGACATCAAGATCAGTACCAGTGGCATTATTCCTGTGATGGGTAAAAAGTCATGCAACTGAAGGTATCTATCTAAAGAGGCTATGTCTATGTGTATGTGACACTGAAGTCACACAGTGGCCATCGGTTTCCTCTATGTGATATTAAGTGCCTCACCGTCTCAAAAAAAAATATGACCTGCATTGTTATCAGAGTTCAAAATGGCTGAGAGGGCAAAGAATATATGACAATCTCTAAAATTAGGGTATTTGTGGCAGTTTCATAAACAGGATGTGACACTATTCACATGGCTTCTCTGAGCCTTGCATGCAACTGAGACTGAGTTGTTTGCTCAGAAAAAACTTGCTATATTAAGAGAAGAATTAAAATGGGCAAAAAGTATACCAAAAAAAAAATTTTCCCCACCGTAACCCCTAAATTCAAAGGAATATTTGTAGTTTGGTGAGTTTGAGATGATGGCTTATCACTTCTAATGACTCAGGAGATCTTAGGCGAATTAAATTATATGAAACTATGGTAGCCAGGGATTACTCTGCCTTAAATTGGGAAAAAATTAAAAACAAGGTTGAAAATAAAACTTTCACAGGCTACTTTGTGAGCCTATAAGACATGGTGGCTGATGGGCTCAACATGCATTACTGCAACTGACATGGAATCAGAGAAAAATGTATGGTAAATGGTAGACATTCAGCAAAATATCTAATTTCACAGGTGATGTAATGTTGACCTTTAAATGCATTCAAGATTTAGACAAACCTCAGGAAGACAAATTTCCCTGGCATACAGAGGACAGGTGCCATCCTGAAATTTGGGGATTTTAATGGCTTTAGTATATAGGACACATGACACTCAATAACTCAAATAAAAATAGAAATAGTAAAACTGTGATTAAGAGTCTGAATGCGATCTATTAGTTAGCACCAAATTATTTATGCCACTATTGCATTGGCCAATGCTGTGGCTCATAGAATCATAGACAGGTAAGACTGTTGTTTCCTCCTTTGCAAGCTTACATGGTACAATATAGTCATGAAAGTCATGCCTCAAGGAGGAAGCTCTCAGGTCAGTTCCAGCTCAGGAGCCTCTAGGCCCTACATCTGAAGTACATGGTATTTTCAGAAATAGCTTGACAGATACATATACATACAAATTTCACACATAATCCACAAGGAACATCACAGAAGAGGAGGATGAGAGATTATAAGAGCTAAAGGATTAATGAGTTGCTATGTAATTGTGTCTCCTAACAATGTCAGAACTTACAATTGTAAAGTATCATAAACACAACTTTATGCATGAGTTGAAGAATGACAAAACAACATACATGCTAAAGTGGACATGGGAAGGCCCATGAGGCCCCAGTACTACACAAACAACTACAGGCAACTAAGGAATAGTGAAAGTGGGTCAAAGACTCTCCAGGGTAAGGATACCAAATTGTTATCCAATACCAAGTAGTTAGTCTTGAAAGCAAATGCACAAGTAACATTATGCAGAATGAGAAAGTTGAATTCATGTATTTAGGAATATATATGAATATACATATGCATATATGTATGTAACAACAAATATTGAAAAAAGAGAACATGAATTTGAAGTAAAGCTAAGATGGTTATATGAGAGGCTTTGGGGAAAGAAAATGGAAATGGGAATGAGGTAATTATAATAAAAACTGATAAAATAAATACTTTAACACATATTAAATATTAATTATTTAATAATTAATTAACCAGGCAATGGTAGCCACATCTTTAATCCCAGCATTTGGGATGTAGAGAAAGATGGATCTTGTTGAGTTCAATGCCAGCCTGGTCTCCAAAATGAATTCCAGGATAGTCAAAGCTATCACACAAAGAAACCCTGTCTTGAAAAACCAAAAAAAAAAAATTAAGTTTTCACTACCTATATTACCATACATATGGTTTAAGAAATGGTGTGTTTTAAAATAAAAATAAATAATTTATTTTCATTTGTTTATCCTGAGACTTTTAATAAAAATTCTTCACTAAAACAAATCCTACATAATTTATGAAATCTCTAGAGACTCAAGATATATAAACCAGTAAGAAAATTGATTATTTATAATATATGAATTGGGAAAAATGTAATATGGAATGAATACAAGGGAACAAAGAAGTATTTTTAAAGAAAAGCACTAGCCAGTAGGTGGTGGCGCACGCCTTTAATCCCAGCACTTGGGAGGCAGAGGCAGGTGGATCTCTTTGAGTTCGAGTCCAGCCGGGTCTACAGAGCGAGTTCCAGGACAGGCTCCAAAGCTACAGAGAAACCCTGTCTTAAAAAAAAAAGAAAGAAGGAAAGAAAGAAAGAAAGAAAGAAAGAAAGAAAGAAAGAAAGAAAGAAAGAAAGAAAAGCAGTTTGAGTGAAGTTACTTCTATGGAGGAGGGAATTTACTTCTCAAAATCCAAAAAATTCTACTACAAGATCAGGCAACATCCATATTAGTTATGAGTCCTAAAATAATACAGGTTATCCCTACTCTTTCGTAGCTAGATAGTAAGAGGGTGAGACACTGCAAGCTTCGTCCCAGGGTGTCAAAAAATTAAACTGGCCCTCCACTACAAACTTCTTGGTTTTTTGACTAGCTTCAATAGTGATTGAATGTGGTCCTAAAGGTGTTCAGTAATGGTTCTACTTGTTTGTAGACCCAATGTACTATATTACCACCATTCAAAAATTTAGGCTTGCTCATGCAGTTGGGGACAACTGTTGCTGCAATCACAAGGCTGAAGTCCTCTCATCTGAAGGGAATTCATGTCTGGAATTGTAAGGCAAGGTAGAAGCAAATGGAGGTCCAAGGCCCCAGTGAGTAATCTACTGCTCTTGTTTCCCTAAATGGTTATAATGTCAAATTACGTTCTAAATATTCACAATTGTATACATTTTTTTTTGCTGCCATTGGCCTTGTTATCAAAAGTTTATTTTTTAAATAATGATTCATGGTTACTCATAACTAGCCCAAGTGATAAAAAGTGAGTGACTCTGAAAGGCTCAGTCCTGAAATGGAAATGATACTCTCCAATATACGGAGACCATCTCAGAAGAGCAAGGAAAAGAAGGGAAGAGCTGGAGGGATTTAACAGGGTAGTGTTGTGGAGTACTCGGGGAATGGTCCTCATCTTCTTGAATTCTCAGCAGCAGTAGTGATCATATACACAGGAACTATGTAGGATTCCATTTAAATTGGCTGCTCCTTGTGATGCTTTGATCCTTTCATTTGAAATATGATTTGCTTTGTACCCTAATATGTTGGCAACATATAATTTTTAGTTTGGTAGGAGCCTGCATTTAAGAGACTTACGATATTCAAAATAGGACTGTGTTTTTCATTATGCAAACAAAATTACAATTAGGCCAAGGGGTGGAAGGATTCTCTAAAACAAAAAATTGCTTGTTGAGTTGACCAAGGCTAGAATGTGGTAACTTTTCAGCTTGACATATCCTACCATCATTTGGGGGGCTCTCAATAATGAACTGTCTACACTGATTTTACCTCAAAAGTGAAATTAGACATATACTTAATATAATGTGTGTTTAGTCAGATGATAACAATTTTAGGCTTATATATGCCATCTCCTTGTTTCTAGTGCCTTTTAAAAATACTTGTTTCCTATTGGAAGCTTCCTTGCCGTGCTCTGTAGATTTGTCATTTCCAGTTCACTCTGTGCTTTGTTTGGTCTGTAAACATTTTCTTTTATGATTTAAAAAAAGTTGTTCAGCAAATTCATAGCTTAAGCTAAAGCATAATCTCTATATAAAAACATAAAATGACTTGCAAATGGTTCTCAAATATATATTTTAGACTAAAAAACACACTCATTAGGCTTGTCTTCTGACGTTTACAAGTTTGTACTCATGTGGGTGTATGTGATATTGCTCCAGTTACATTAGAATTCTTTCTTCACTCTCTGGTTGCCCTCAGTAGGCTATACATTCAAACACTAATAATATAAACAAAAGGTGATAACTTTTTATAAATTATGTCAATTTTCATATTATATATACAATAACAAGAGTAGTTGTATTGCTTTTAATCTAATATTCATCTTCATTATTCAAAATTATTTATTTTATATGATTTTGTGATCTAATGTACTAAATAAAATACTATGTTTCCACTGAGACTTCAGCTATATTTTTTCTATATTACTGGACATTCCTGATGCTTTCTTTAATGTCAGTTTGTACTTAATATCCATAAAATTATAATGATTACATAATGTAGCAAATTATGTTCATAGATGTGGCTTCCAACCATTTGCATCTCTAATTGATGTTGTTATAGTTGTGCTTCAACACATTTAATTAACCTATTAATATTTCTTAAGAATTGAATACAGTAGTTAAAAAATGATCATCTGAAACATACTATCATTTAAGATGTTCTGATAAAAGCACTCCCATCAGAAGTGTCCAGGACAGTCTACCTCATTACACCATTTCTATCCCATGTCAATATTTTTTTAAACTTTGAAAATATTAAATCATCTTAAAAACTTGTTACTAAGTTCAAAGCTAAATGAGCCATATACTGCTTATATATCTCTAACTACATTTAATCTGTTTCCTGACTATAGAGCATCTGTTATTTTTTATTGGCTTGATTCTTTATGCTTTGATTAATTTATTCAATTATTGTTTAATGATTACACCAATTAATGAACATTTTTCTCCAGAATTTCTGTCCTACCTGTCACTTCTTCCTCAATCATAATTTCCAGAGTCCATAGAAATGTCAAACCCAGGTTTGGTACTTGTACATCATTACGTCATTATTGTCAAACATACCCAGGCTTACCTGTTTCAATATTCACTTATTGATTTTGCTCCTACCATATCTCTTACTGTGATTTAATTTCAAGTCTTACTATAATTTAGTTATATCATGTTATCTTTCCTCCATTTATTTGCATAAGGTCTCTCTCCTCTCAGTTATATAAAAATGTCTCAAGGTTCCTCAGAGTTCATCTTGCTTGCCCCTATTTCTGTGATTTTTTTTCTGACCCCTGCATGCTCAATAGCTACTTTCTAGTCAATAATATTTTATTATTATAGAGCATTAATATGATGGGCACCCAATTACTGTAGAGTCATTGTCCATTGGCCTTTTTATGCCCAATTCGGAGAATAGCAATAGATGAAATCAAATCTATTCATTGGAAGATTGCTCTAGGCATACACACATTCTTATCCTATAACAACAACAGAAAGAATAGCCTCAATCTAACTGTCCATTTTAAATTATTGTTATATGTTATATAAATATTTTTTCTGGTAGCCTTTATATGGTCAATAACTAACTTGATAATTTTATTTAAAATTACATGTATTAAGAATGCAAAATTTTCATTAAAAAGCATATATAATGTAGATAAAATATCTCTTTTTAATGTGTGTAATGTATGATTATCAGTAATTTCTAATAGAAATCTCCGAATTTCTCCCTACAAGGCCAAGATAATGAAGAGTTAAGTTGAATTTTATTTTGCATTAAGTACATACAAATTGAGTGCTTAGATAGCTTACTTCTGTCTGTTTAACTGCAAGAGACAATTTAGGAGGAAAGGAAATGGATATTGCGCTCGAAGCCCTTAAATTTATTCCTCTCATCTATCCACGAGGAGTAGAGAAAGATAATGGTGAAGGGCCTCTGGAGCATATTGATGGGTTTCCCTGAGAGGCGAAGAAGATTGTTAGGAGCAGCAGGCTGTAGGATCATATATTAACTATGGTTTCGTGGCAAAAGCCACCAGCCATTATTTGAGTTTGTTCAGGGGTCAACATTGTAACACAGGTGAGGTCATGCTAGAAGCATTTTTCTCACTTCCCATTATCTGTTAGTATATACATTTTAAAGCACTAGTTTAAAATACTCAATAAATATTAATAATTCATGAAATTGCCTACATTAGAGAGGTGAGAATGCTGTTATTTTCATTTGATCAATAGAAGGATGTAAAAAGATATTAAATGACTTGATCATAATAACAAAATCAAAGGGAGGATTTATGCTGGATTAGACTACATTTAACAATAAGCTAGGGTCTGAAATTTGTTATTGGCATTGAATCAATCTGCAGGAAAGTTGAAAATAACAGACATTTTACAGGCACTGCATCAGTCTGATTAAGTAATAAATACAAAAATTTTTGTGTCAGGCATTTTCCTGGTTGCCAATAATTCCCTCACACAGAACTTTCTAAGTGGAATATTCTCAGTGCATATCAGAACATTGTCAGAACAAAATGTCACTCACAACTTACAATTATAATTTCTCAGGCAACAAAAAATGCACAACTATGTGTCACTATTCAAAATAATTCAGATATAGAAGCTTCAATGTTCTATCATATATAAAGGGGAAGGGTATGCATTAGGAGTCAATATCTGAATTTATTTCAGCTAAAGTTTTAACTTCTAATTATCTATGACATATCAAATAGTTATTTAAAGAGGTCACAACTACTATGCATTTTGGCTATTTTGTTTTCCAGATTAGATGTTAAAAATAACAAGTTTTATAAAACCAGAAAGAAAGAGCCTCACAGATGTAAATGAACATATACATGATTTTAATGCAACACTTAAGAAAAAAATGTAACTATTAAAATTTTCTCAGCATATAACCTGAAGTCATGATGTTTTAGATGGAATACAATGTTCCTCAGACTAAGAAAGGGGAAATTGAACTAGATGATTGAAAAACCTAAATATGGCATAAAATACGATTTTTTTCTAGAATGTGTATTCATTGCCTTCCAGAGACAGAAAATATAAAAACCAAAAGTGCAGAAAATTTGACAAGTATAACAATGAAAGGATGATCGTTCTTCTTAATCTGAAAAAGAAATATTTGGAATTGCTTACAAGTAATGAAAAAATGTAAATGATGGAAATAGAACTGGTGACATCATTCAGAGCTTAATGGTAAGAGTGGAATATTAATAGAAGCCAGCTTCTATGTGCCAAGTCAGGTTCCTATTCACTACAACTGTAAATGTTAGTTCATAAATACAACTTGAATGGAGTGGCACCATGACAATGTAAAGGCAAAGGGGAGTGCATTTAAATAAAATTATATTGTATTTGTCTGTCCATTTGCATTGTAATTGAAATGGTAATCTGAGGGCCTAATTTATCCTAGAGATAGAATATGTAGTGAAAAATTTATAGTTCCAGGATTGTATAAATGGTTTGTAAAAATAGATGGATGTTTGAAATGTGGAAAAATATATATAGCATCAAGTTGCATTTAGCTCTCAAGTTAGTTTTCAAATTACTTTATCCCTAATTTTAAGAATGATTAAAATTCCATTTACATTTCAGAATATTCTTTAAGTAAGATTAAGCTATTTTTAACTTTTAAATTGACCATGTATGTTTTTCTCATATTGTAGAAATAACATTAAGAGTATCTTAACAATACATTTAGAATGGAGGTTTTAAAATACACAAAAAATAATTGACTGTCCTTAGGAATGATGTTTCCTAGTATCTGGAGAAGGGACCTCAGTAAATAAGATATTACTATCAAGAGTAATACTCAATTAGCACAATTTCCTCATTAATTTCTTTCATCTATTGTCAGAATATCAGAAATAGTTGATGGTAAATATGTAATCATGGGAGTTCAGGAGCAATGTGTATGATAACTCAAGAGACCCTTTACCTTCTTTCTGAAAATAGAGCATTTGGGGGAATGTAGCTGCATTTGGGATGATGGATGTTTTCATTCACTGAATTATCATCAAAGCCTGTCCTATGTTTTATCATTACAAGCAAAGAGAATAATCTGTACTATGTTCATTATTTGACATTAAACAAAAGGGATATTTATGATCCTTCTCCTAATAGCATAAATATTTTGAATATAAGCTACTAAATGTCCATTCCTCCAGGAATTTTTATATAATACATTATATATAAATATCATACATAAGTTAATTCCCTCATTCCATATATGGTATAGAAACTAAGTGAGGCCCCTTGAGCTTTGTAGGAATAAAGTTACAATTGTTCAATTAAGCATTGGCAGCAGGAGTCAAAGGACATAGACACCTGGTTCGGAAGCCTGCCCTTTCATAGCATTAACACTTTTCAGTTGGGTCTTTTCAAAGTCTGCTGCTTACTGAAGATTCAGTAGCTCATGAGCAACCATGCATCTTTATTCCCAGTGTTTAAAAGGGAGAAACTTTCCTAAATTTGCAGTGTAACTGAAGTAATGTATTGCCAGCAATCAGAACCTGAGAATGAAAAGCTATTAGGAAGTTGGGATTTCAATTTGTGTATTTGTATAACAGAAGTATTGTTTAGAGTTTTCAGAAATTTCTTAAATTTCTCAAACATACTTCAACTACTGTGCTATGTATTTTTGTACAAAATTCACATTATTTATGAATTCACACAATTTATGAATTATGAAACCAAATTAATAATCAATTTTGAAAAAGATTGATAATGTTTTATCTTTGAAAGTATTGAATATTGACTCAAGTTTTAATATTTTGTGTCTAACTAAAGAGGCACATCAATGTTTTATTATGCAAAGATGCTTTTTTAAAATTATAACGTTTCATTTCTAGCAAAGAATTTCTTAAATAAATTAATCATTTGTTTTCTATTCACTTGCTCTCTAATGCTTGGCTTGAGAAACAATGTAATGCAAATATATATTTATAATCAATTAAGAAATGTTTGGGTGAAAAAGATTCATGATTGGAAAAAGTTTAAGAAGTCTTGATTTAGAGCAATATTGGTATAACATATGACTTAACATTATTGGTTGGGTCAGCCAATGGTTTCATTGAATTTCTCCGCTTAATGTCCTTTTGACCACAAGGACTGTTTAGCTCTTAAAAACACTGGTTTTCATTTTAATCCTTTACACAGAAGTAGATTTTATTATATAACAAACTTTTTGCTTAGTATAACAAAAAATTAGGTAGAAGCAAATATTGGTTGCCAAAATTATGTCCACCAAATAATCCTCAAACACTACCACCCAAGTTTTCTCTCTCCCATCCATTGACTGAACAACCAAATTGATCTATAGATGTTAAATACTTCTCCCTCAGCATCCTAGGTTCATGAAGCAAATGTGACCACTAACAATCCCATAAACTAGAGTTCATAGCAATGGACAATGAATTTCTTATGCAGTAATTACTATAAATTTTGTATATGTAATCCTATGATTCCAATGTATTGTTTAAAAGTTCTTGTGTTTGGCACATAATTTTGTTCAAAAATGTGTGAGACAAAGGCAGAATATATAACCTTTGTCAATAAAATTTGTCAACTAAACTTCATGCACATGAAAATAAAATAGATAAAAAAGACAGCTGTGTAACTAATCAATCAAGTAGTTATTTCACTTCTGAAATCCTTTGTAATATTTACTTTGTTCATTTACTTTTAAAGTCATCACAGCAATGAACTAGTCTAGTTTGATGTTATTCAGTTCCCAAAATATTTTAATTAGATAAACTATCTAAGCTTTTATCTAATTGCTGATTTTATTTTCAGTCCTTATCTTAAATAAGCCTTTTTATTCAAAAGTTATGAAATTTTTAAAAAATGTAGAATTTTACAGAATTGATTAATTTTGTGTTTACCTGATGTACACATTCACATTTTTTTCTATTTTGTGTAAGTTTGTATTGTAATGCAATATATTTTTGTATTTTAGAATAATAACTTTCATTTGTAATTAAAGCTACTTTTAGGGCCTGCAATATTGCTCAGCAGACAGAGGAACTTGCTGCAAGTCTGATGTCCTTAGTTCTATCAACAGATAATCACCTAGACTCCTGAAAATTGTCATTTGCCTCTACATGTACCAGTTGGCATACATGGTCTACACACTCTGGCATACAAATTTGCACACTTGATAAGCAAAATTGAAGAAATATGCAAAAAATCTAATTCTACTGGATACAAAAATGTTTCCAAGAGTTGTCTTCTGCCCCCTAGGTGGAATGGAAATTTGTCTTCAGCGAAAAACTTCTCATCATAATCAACACAGATATTTCTTAAAAATTCTAAGCATAAAGAGTAACAAGGATAACATTTTTTCATATATCAGTATGGTGAACTTCATCACTTCAATCCCCTACTCAAAAGCCATTGAGCAAATTTTTAAGAGTTGGTTAATAGACAGAATATAATAAAACAAACAATTCTAGGACTAGTTGTCTTCCTAACACATTTTGACTTTTCTTCAAGGCCTAGTTCATCATCTAATATATGACATTTTCATTTTTCTCACCTGATTATAAGCTTTGTAATCACAGATTCTTCGTTGTTTATTTTTAAACATTTATATATTACTGTCAATACGTTTCAATGTACATCCTGTACATGTCTCTATTTATAAAGTTCTTAATATTTTATTAATGTGTAGTGATGTTAGGATTGACTATTTGCAAATGCTAATCACCAAAGTCCAATAACATTGAAAAAGGATAAGAGCTTTACCTAAGAATACTAAACAGGCTATATGTGAGTTATATTGAAACATTTCTTAAAGTATAATTTGAAATATAATCCTACTTTATAAATATAAGGAATTTTGTAAATATTTAGTATTCTAGAATCAAGTATGTCTTTGACATAGTTTTAGCTTAGATATGAAGGTTTTGTGTGATAGAAAAATTACTGACTTTGTGCAATACAATCAAAAATAAGAAAAAATAAAGGATAGTAATTTAAAAAGAGAATCCTCCAACATATGCACTCTAAAAAAGAGATCCATACATACATACATACATACATTTATGTACTGATTTTAGTTTTCCATTGAAGTAAAATTTCCATGACACATGGTGACAGAGGGAAATACTTTTTCATTACTGAAAGTTTCTAAATGCATTTCTAATATTTGATACACGTGTCTCAAGGAGTTAATAATTCTCAATACATCCAACCCATAACGAAGAATTATGTAGCCAAAATCCTTAGTGTAAAGATCTAGGAATCTAGATCCAGTTTGCTTGAGAAATCCAAGCTAACCCTTATATATTTATTTGGCTTTTCGAGTCAGGGTTTTCAAGATAGCCCTGGCTGTCTGAGGACCTACTCTGTAGACCAGGCTGGCCTTGAGCTCACCAGAGATCTTCCTCTGCTTCTCTCCCCCTAGTGTTGCGATTAAGGGTGTGTACCCCCATGGCCTGCCTCTTTTTCTATCTTAAGAACTGAAATTATACTAATAATGCTAATCAAAGATTTTCACTGGAGTTATTTTCACAAATTAGTTCTATGTTAATAATTTTGAGTGAGACAAACCAAAACCTTGGTCAGAATATTATAGTAGCTAACATCAGGTAACTATTTTGCAACTCTCAATATATGATCTCACAAAAAAGCAGCAAAAATACTCCAAAATATATTATATTCTAGAAATGAAAGGAAAAATAAAAATTCGCATAAATCAGGACCCTTAACTTTATATGTATGTGTGTTTGGGCTTTTTTTGTTTTTATAAATGTGTTTAGTGTTCACTTTATTCATTTACTTATTTATGTAGCAGGGTATGGCGTAGAAGGTTCTTCTGTCTATGTGTTGCTTTCATTGGTTGAATAAAGAAACTGCCTTGGACTTTTGATAGGGCAGCACTTAGGTAAGCAGAGTAAACAGAACTGAATGCTGGGAATAAGGAGAGAGAGCCGCCATGGAGCTGCCAGGTCAGACATGCTGAATCTTTCCCGGTAAGCCATGACCTTGTGGTGAACACAGCTTTAATAAAAATGGGTTGAATCAATATGTGAGAGTCAGCCAATAAGAGGCTAAAACTAATGGGCCAGGCAGTGTTTAAATGAATACAGTTTCTGTGTGATTATTTCGGGTGTAAGCTAGTGGGGCGGCTGGGACGACAAGCAGCCCACTCCTCCTACAATAGGGTATGTGTTCATATATCCTATTGCACACATCTGGAGTTCATAGTCAGAGGACATTATTTGAACTACATTCTCTTCTCTCATCCTGACTATCTCCAGGATTAACTATAGGTCATGAATTTGGGCTCTAGGTGCCTTTAACAATTGAGCCATCTTCTCATTGCCATCAGTGATGTATTGTAACAATTAGTTTCAAATTTTTAAATAGCATTTTTTACAATTTAAGGTAATGTTTAATTTAGTGTATTCACTTGGTTTTGAAAACCTAAAAGAACACATATAAGGAAAATTAAATATTACTCGACATGAAGCTTTCAAAGAATTAACTAATCATTGACTAAAATCTTAGAAGTCAGCAAACTTTGTTCACACTCCTCACACAAAAGCAAATGAATTGGTTAAGAGAGAAATTCAAAGCTGTGCATATCTACATTAACAATAAGATTGATTAACAGAAATATACTAATCATTCACCTAACAGAAAACAAAAACACAAAATAAAGATCAAGCTAGAAGTACATAAAACAAAGACTAAAGGAAGACTATAAGGAATGGTGAACAAAGTTGATTCTGGCCCAGATGTGATGACTGTGCATAAAAGTCCTTGAGGCCCAGTCTAATAATGTGAGTTTGATCCCCAGGACACACATGGTAGGAGAGAGTCTCCTTCTGCAAAATATCCATCTACACGCACAGGACACCTTTGAAACACATGTGCTGCCTCTTGCCTTAAACACAAATTAAGAAATATAAAAATTACTAAAAAACCCACAAATTATATATATAATGATAAACTCATTCTTTTACATCAAAAAGAAAGAGATATAATATCCAATATAATAAAACGATGAAAAGGGAGATTTTTAAAAATAGGAACTAATGAAATGCATGGATTATTTGGTAATAATTTACAGTTAAATACAGATAAAATGTACATGTTTCTAGACATATTTGACCTGTTAAAGCTGAACCATCAATATATAATTACCCAAGTCAACCTATAAAATAAAATATGATTGAAATAGTAATTAAAACTTTCCAACACAGGAAAGTTCAGTATGTGGCAGAATCATGGCCAGTCTACTAGACCTTTTAAAATAATGAATACTGGTGAAGGAGCGATGGCTCCGCTCTACAGAGCACTGGCTGCTTTTGCACAGAACACCCAAGTCGTTTTCCCAGCTCCCACATGGAGGTTCATGTTATTTGTAAGATGAGGTCCATGGTATCTGATGGCCTCTTCTGACCTCTGCAAGTCAAGACCTGAGCATGTGCACATGCATGCATGCAAATACCCAGGCACTTCAAAACAAAAAGAAATACAAGTTTTCCACGAACTATTTTATTAAATAGAAAGAGAAATACTGATTTCAATTATTAGAAACTATGTGTCTCTCCAGACTGCCCTGAAAGTATCAGTGCCAGTAGCTACAGCATAACCAGCCATCAAATGTCACATACTTACCCTCTGATATGTTCCCATCATCACAGACTCCTATGCTTCTCTCTCTCCATATATACAGATATATATATAATATCTGCTCTGAGATGGCCTCCCCCAACTCCAGTAAATCTCTTGTGTGAGATTTGTTGCATGGTACGATCTCTGTGGCCTTCCTTGTGATGTGGGATTCCCCTCTGTATGCAGTGAATACCATTAGTTAATAAAGAAGCTGTTTGGGGACTGTGTTAGGACAAAGTAGAGCTAGGTGTGGAAAACTAAACTGAATGATGGTAGAAAGAAGGCACAGTCATGGGATGCCATGGAGCCGATCTTGCAGGTAGGCCACCAGCTTCATGGCAAAATACAAAATAAAGGAAATGGGATATTTTTAGATGTAAGAGTTATCTAGCAATATGCTTAAGTGATTGGCCAAGCAGTGATTTAAATAATATAGTATCTGAGTAATTATTTTGGGTGTCTTTGCTGCCGGGAATGAACAAACAGCCTCCACCAACATCCTTGGATCTGATTAGCCAAGGTACTTCTTTTACATAAACACTAACACCAACCTCATCCTGTGAGCCAGTGTTGCTATAATACCCAAATTCAAATAAGGACCACAACAACAGACTGCAGGTCAATTTCACTGATAACATATATGTGCAACTCCTTAATACATAATTGGAAAACTGAATGCAACATCACACTAAAAGATCTTGTCACAATCAAGTTCTTAATGGTGTCACACATTCTAATGCAACATTTGAGATGAGAATGACAGGGTTCATAGTTCAAAGACACTCTCAGCTACATCGTTAGTTTAATGCCATCCTGGACCATATGAACGTTTCTCAGAAAACAAAAGAACAACAACAAACATGCCAAAATCTAGTTGATTTCACTCTGGGATTTCAAAGTTAGTCAAATATCTGTAAATCAATAATCAATAACTATACTAAAGCAAATAAATAGAATAAAGGATAATAAACACATAATCATCTCAACAATTCATTGAAAAAAATAACCTTTAACAAAATTCAGAGTACTTTAAGTCCAGATAAAAGTCCTGATTAGACTAGGAATATGTTCTGTAAATGCTCTTGTACAATTTAAAGATTTGGCATTCATATTAGTTTAATAAAACACTGACTGGCCAGTAGCCAGACAGGAAGTATAGGCAAGGCAACCAGACTAAGAGAATTCTGGGAAGAGGAAATGCTGAGTCAGTCACTAGCAGGATGCAGAGAAAGCAAGATGAAAATGCTGCATTGAGAAAAGGTACCAAGCCATGTGGCTGAACATAGATAATACTACAAAAGCATTTGTGCAACTATGTTCATAGCAGCATTGTTTGTAATAGCCAGAACCTGGAAACAACCTAGGTGCCCCTCAATGGAAGAATGGATCAAGAAAGTGTGGATTATATACTCATTAGAATACTACTCAGCGGTAAAAAACAAGGACATCTTAAAGTTTGCATGCAAATGGATGGAAATAGAAAACGCT
>PVIU01016661.1:0-44249 GCA_004026605.1 Ondatra zibethicus | reverse complement strand
TCAGAGAGTCTGGTTTGATCATATGCTCATTCAGGCCCAGGCCAGGTGGATTGGTGTGCTCCCATTAGTTCAGGCACACTGTCTCAGTAGGTGGACCAGCCCCTCACGGTCCTAACTTCCTAACTCATCTTCTCCCACCTTCTGCTCTTCACCTGCACCTTGGGGGCTCAATCCATTGCTCTGATGTGAATGTGGGTCTTTTCTTTTACTCTTTCAACTCTTCCCCCATGGTGTCCATGGGAATGTGGAATGAACACAACTTCATTTGCCTAATGTTTGAGTCTCTCTGTGCAGCTCTGACACACCTCCAAGGACAGAAGACTCACTCTCAGGCTGTGAGGGACCAAGGTGCTGTGTGACAAACAAATTACAGGCTAAAATGGCAAGCCGCGCGACGATGAGACACTCAGTCATCCAAGTGGGACTGGCTTTGTGAGTGTGTGTTTCTCTTTTGTCTTTGTGGATGCAGACAGGATATTGAACAGCAGCTGGGCTCCCTGATCTTGGCCACAGACATCAACAGACAGAATGAGTTTCTCACCCGCTTGAAAGCCCACCTCCACAATAAAGACTTGAGACTGGAGAATGTACAGGACAGACACTTTATGCTTCAGGTAAGCAACAGAAGCCATCAGCCTGGCCAAGTGAAAACACTTAGGGCTGCAATCAATGATTTTAGCACGTTTTGAGGAGGCGCTCTAATGCATGGTGAGGTTGGAGTGGTGACCTACTGTATTAAAAGCTTGGAAAGATACGCAGCTGCTAAGTGTTTTCCAAGCATGAGCAAAATCAAGGTTTCAGAAAGGGGATGGGAAATCTCATTTTTCCTTGCTTGGTAACTGCCTTATCACAAAGAAACCTCGATGGAAGACTGCGTGTATCAGTAAGTGTATAACCCTCAGGCTGCTTGCTTTTTGACTACTGTAAAGAGATGCCGATGGCCAAGGAAACTTCAGGAAGAAAACATGTCACAAAAGGTTTGATTGCTATTTCAGAGGGTGAGTCCATGACAATTGTGGCAATTGTCATAAGCGTGGTGCCGGAACCATCGCTGAGAGCTTACATGTTGAGACAACCCATCCCCAGCGACACACTTCCTACAACAAGGCCACACCTTCTAATCCTTCCCAAGCAATTCCACCATTGGAAGCCAAGCATTCAGATCTATGAGCCTATGGGGGCCATTCTCATTCAAACCACACCCTTGTATAGATAGTTACTACTATATAAAGAGAAAAAAACAGGGCTGGGAGTCACATCCAAAAGGGGCAGCCTTGACCAAGAATGCCACAGAAAGGGCTCTGCCCCTGAGCTACCCATATCCCAAGCGTTTACCATGTTCTGTGCCTTGACGGAAAGTTAATCAGTGTGACACCTGTGCCATGGAAGGACTGCTTCTGTCGTCTGAGAGGATATTATGCAAATGGCAGTGCCACCAAACCCTGAAAAGCCCTTAGCTTTCCTTCACCCGAGGCCTGTCTGGATCGGCTTTGCCTTCTTCTTCCTATACCTAAGCTCTTGCTCAGGAGAGGTTTATGGTTTTTCAGATACAAACATATACATTGAATTGAATAAGATAGTTGAATTGGGTCAAGCCCAACCCTTTCGGCTTTACTCCATGGCAAGAAGCCATCTATGATGCAAGAAGGGAGGCATATTGGACCTCAGAACTAGAAGTTTGAGCCAATATCCAAATCAGAGCCTTCCTTCTGCTTTCTCTCGTCTTCCTGTCCTTTTGGCATAGATGGCTGCATGCCTAGATGTGGACCCTGGCTTATCTAGATAGACCGACTACAACTAGAGGCTGGACCATAGTCATTTTGTCCCAGGCCATTCACGTTGTTGCTACCCAAAGTACTCCATCCATTCCAGGAAGTACCCTGCTTCCAGCTGTAAGAATATAACCCCCCACACTTCTCTTTTTTATTCTAATAGATTTGCCTTTATTTTTTTCCTTGTTTTTATTGAGCTATATATCCCCCCCCACTTCGTTCTGAACCAGTATTCACTTTCCTAAGTGCTCAAAGATTAGTACCCGAGTGCTCAAAGATGAGCCAGGGGTTGACTTAAGTGACTCAGACCAACTTGTAACTGAAATATTTGGCCCTGCATTGCAAAAGAAAGTCTTGCTAACTCAACAGAATCTTTAAAATCCTTGAAAGGACCTCTGCCCCTTACCTATGCCAACACATGAGGTGGTGCCCCTGCTGACCAAAGAAAACAGCTGGGTTTATCGCTTAGTGTCATCTAAGGCTTTCCCAGACCCAACACTCCTGTCCACTCCGATATAAGGAACTGGGTCACAAGCGATGAATATTGCTACTGAGCAGGTCTCCTGGCAGCCGTTACTTCGTTGCTAGTCAGGAGAACCCACACTCCTGGGAATTCAAGGTGACTCCCCTAGGATCATCACTACTGACAAACCTGAGAGACATCTCAGATCCAGAGCCATGTATGGCAGCCCAAGAAGCTCTGACTTAGCCAGGCAAACACAAGACTCCTGGATTTAGCATGACATAGTACTTTGGCTGGTAGTCTGAGCTTACTTACACTAACACAGCCATGTAAACGCAAACACAATTTAAGAGATGTATGGAGAGTGTCCACGTAAGAGTGGCTTCCAGATGATTGTACTTGAGTCTGGCCAGATCCCTGCAATGACCTGCCACAGAGGGGTGGGACAATGGATGGAACCAGACCAGGGCTTTCATTGGCCTGCCTGCCCCCCCCAGTCTTCTCCAGGAAGCTCTGTGCCCTTAGACTCACCTCCCTCACTGCTATAAAGTGGGAACTCTAATGAAGGATTTTATGAAGTTGTGGATAACAGTTGTTTCCTAAGAAGGCATGCTGGGAAGGCCCTCTGTAAACAGGGACTTGGTACTGCGAGACAGACAGGCAGGCCTCATAGGCCCTTCAGCTTAGGGCACATTTGCAGCTGAAGACGCCCTCTGAATTTCTCTCCCTGCCCTGTCCGTTCTCAGATCGCCTTGAAGTGTGCTGACATTTGCAATCCTTGTCGAATCTGGGAGATGAGCAAACAGTGGAGTGAAAGGGTCTGTGAAGAGTTCTACAGGCAAGGTTAGTAGATCCCACAGCCAAGGATTTCTTTCCCCTTCTCATTTTGAACAATGATCCTAATAAAACAGGAATGGCTAGTCTGTCACGACATTTGTTCTTTCATTAACTCTGATTATCCTAACCTTTTTCTTTAACTCTCTTGTAAACCATCCAACCCTTTCATGGGGAAGAAAAGTTTAAATAAATATCACTGACTACAATAAAAGCAGGTAATAACAAGACACAATGCAATGAATGAAAGCAAGATATGCACACACAGTTATACACATACATATATATGTATGTATGTATGTATGATGGACAGTTCAATTTTTGCCCTGACCTTCCTTTTAATGAGCTAAGTACAGTCTAAAGGCTAAGCACTGTTTGGCGGTCAATGCCTTCCATCCTGAGAGAAGGATTTGCAGCCTTTTGTGTGCCTTTTCTCAGGTTCTTAAAGTTTCCAATGATGTTGCTCAAAGTTAGCCAAGAATTGAGCTAAATCATTTGAATATAGTTTCAACAATAACAAATGTGGATATTTCCGTGAAAAGACAAATGGCCCTAAGGTAGGGCATAATTTTTCAAAGATCGCCTGCCTTCAGAAGGCAGGCAGTAAATTAGCAAGCAGAATCCCGACACTGGGTGGGATGTAGACATTTAAACACAGCCTTGTTTCTTCAGGCTGGGTTTCAACATTCAGGATGTTTGTTCGGGCATCAGCAGTGCCCTCATGCTAGCGACAGGATCAGGTTTAAGAGGCTGAGAACAGATAAAGCTTAAAGTGTCCCACACACCAGCTCCTCAGGGAGGCCAAACAGCAACAGTGAGCCTTTTGGGGAAAATGTCCACTGAAAGATGTGTCAATGGCATTGTGACGGTTCTACAGACAGAAGACAAAGGAGGGGTGAGTTCACGCGGGGCCAGAAGGCTTTGCTCACTGTCACACTCTGGGAGCGAAAGTGCTCGTGGAACTCTTATGACAAGCGTTCAGCATGAGTCATTGGAAGTTCAAAACTCAGATCTAGTTGACCGAGATGTAAAGTCTCTACTGAGGTCAGAACAAAAGGGAGCACGATGAAGCTGAAGCAGAGAGCTTTCAGAGTAAGCAGGGTGTGATTCACGGCATGATATATAAACTATTGAAATAGCAGTGGGAGAGGAGGCGGGGGCTACAGTGTCGAACATAAAGGTTCTTCTCTGTCCCACTTGCTTTTAATTCAGTCATGTGCTGCGGCTGGTGTCAATTGTGGTTTACAACCTTTAACTTGCTCATCTGATACGTTACTTAGACACTAAGCAACTTGGGGCAAGGGTCATATCACTTGGGCAGACATGGACTTCCGAATCAAAGCTGTTGACTAAGAGGAACTCACGGCACCAAGCAATAAGGTGACCTATACTATTTCTAGTAAAAAAAAAAAAAAAAACTGGCCCTAGTTAGATCTGTGTATGCAGCGCAATAATATGGGAAGACCTGGAATGCTTGTCTCTGCCATCACTACAGAGGACCTTTTCATACACGCTGGCTATCCCCTGGCAGACAAAGGAACTGAGGAACAGACCAGCTCATAGCCAGATCCAGCTAACAGCCTTGCCATCCAGTAGAAGTCCTGTTTGTTTTGAGAACACTAGACTCTGATCACCCAAATAATCTTTATTCCATATTGATTGTTCTCTTAGCTTTATAGGAATGGCTTCCATCAACTGATCCTATTCCGGATTTCAGGGAAGAGTCTGGACTCATGCCAACTCGTCTCACCCTGCCCCTGGCAGTGAGGCTTCTATCGACAGTTCTAGATGATTGTCTCTTTTGCTGTTGCTGTCACCATGTTGTTGTTGTTGTTATTGCTGTTGTCTTGACATGTAACAGAGGTTGATCTCCAAATCACAACCCATTTGCCTCAAGTTCAAGAATGTGGGCGTTGTGAGCCTGGGCCACTATGCCCGGATAGGACAAACATCATGGCTATAACGCATCATTAAACAAAGAAAAATCCTTTAAATTCAGGTTTCAGACACAGGGGAGAGGAAAATGGTAGCCTATGAATTAGGAAAATGTCAGATCCTCATGACAAACATTAAGAAAGTAGAATTTCTTTACATAAGTTGTGAATATGGATTGAGATCTCCACAATTAACCTAGTCTTTGAAAAAGTTTTTACTGAGCATCCACCTCTAGCTTTGTATAATCATAAGTAAAATTTACTTTTATATAAATAATTCCACATAGGGGATGTTACAGTAGCCACAAAGGAATATAGCTGGTTTACACTGTCTACCTCCCAAATGCTAATCAGCAACATTTCTGGAGAAGAGAGACTGTTTGCTTTTCCTTCTCTACCTTGTACATTGGTTAGTAGAATTCCTGAAGAACAAAAGTGTTTCATACTTGTCTGTTGAGTAAGACAAAGAATAAGCCAATCTCACAGGAAGACATGCAGTACAACGGTAGAGACCTATCATGGAAGGGCCCACTGCTGACAAGGGTGGGATTGAGCTGGGGTTTGAAGGCCAGACATTGTGCTCCACTTTCTAATATGCTATCTCTGAGGCTCATGTGGCAAGCTAAATTTTAATTAGTTATCATGTAAAAAGAAATTAAAATGTTTGTTCCTAGTGTGTGGGGCCCACTTCAAGGAGTTCCCAGAACGGACTAGGCAGAAAGCATTTCCATCTATGAAAATGGCGAGGGCACCTGCCGCCAAGCCTGACAATGCAAGTTTGATCCCCACACTTGACATGGTGAAAGGAGAAAGTCTCTACCTAATGGTTGTGGCCCCACCTCCTCCACTCATGCATCATGCATGCGTGCACATGTGCACACACACGCACACACACACAGAGTAAATAGATGTAATTTTAAAAATCTTGTCCCACTCTCAGAATTCACTACTCACATGAGCCATTGTTAGTTATCATTGATGCCCTTGGTTTTCACCTTTTTTAGACAAGATACAGGAGCCAGAGGTCCTAAAGGGTTCATGGTGACTCCAAGGGAAGAAACAGTAACCCCCAGAATAAGTTCCTCCAACATCCTATGAACTCTGAATTGCCATGTGTTTCTTCTTTCTTCTTAGGTGACCTTGAGCAGAAATTTGAACTGGAAATCAGTCCTCTTTGTAATCAACAGAAAGACTCAATCCCTAGCATACAAATTGGTGAGTTGAAATCTGTGTTTCTTTAAAATGAATAGCTTGGCACCTATACCAGGAGTCACAAAATCATAATAATAATCATAACGACAACAACAACCATGACAGCACAGCCTTCCAGAGATCTAAATGGCTGGACCAAGCAAAGACTTTAATCGTGACTGATCTTTTAGATAATCTTCAATTGAGAAATTAGAACAATTAAGGAATGGATTTGTTACAGACCCTTAACTAACTTAATACTAAGTTATAGTATTACCTTGTGATTTAGGCTAGAATAAGAATTGCCAGGCGGTGGTGGCGCACGCCTTTAATCCCAGCACTCAGGAGGCAGAAGCAGGAGGATCTCTGTGAATTCAAGGCCAGCCTGGTCTACAAGAGCTAGTTCCAGGACAGGCTCCAAAGCTACAGAGAAACTCTGTCTCGAAAAACCAAAAAAAAAAAAAAAAATCAAGAGCAGCCCTATAGCACACACCTATAATCCAAGCACTTGGGATGATGAACCGTTAAGATCATAAATTCAAATCCAGTATAGACTAGTAGCAAATTCAAAGCCAGACTGAGCTGCATAGTAAAACCCAGTCTAAAAATCCAAGAGCTCAGAAGGTGACCCAGAGGTATAGCCCTTGCATGCAATGTGCAAAGCCATGAACCCATCCCTAGCACTATAAAAAGAACAGTTTCTACTGGCTGGAGCAATGGCTTGGTTGGTAAAGTGTTTGCTAAGCAAACTCCAGACTCACCAAGAGATCCTGTCTCAAAAGATACAGAGGAGTGGGTGGGTAAATAGCTCAGTCAGTATGCCTGCCTCACAGGTACACAAGCATGAAGACCTAAGTTCAGATCCCGAGAACCGCCAGGCACAGAAGCCAGCAAAGGGGAGTGTCAAAGACAAAATGATCCCTGAAGCTCATTGGTCAGTCATCCTCGATGAATTAATGTGCTTCAGGTTGGGTAAGAGACCCTGTCTCAAAAAAATGGATAAATGGCTCAGGAGTGAAGAGCATGTGACAGCTCTTGCAGAGGACCCGAGTTTGGTTGTTAGCACCCATGTCCAGTGGCTCCCAACTACCTCTGTGGGTACATGCACTTATGTGCCAATACCCAAATACAGACACACACACATACATGTAAATTAAAATAAAATGTATATTTTAAAATTTTTTTAAAGAATAATTTTAAAAATAAAGGTGGAGGGAAATCTTGAAGAAACATCCAATTTACCTCTGGCTTCCACATGCACACATACATGCACACATATATGCACAAACATGCACATGCACATGTATAAATGCACATGTGCACATATATGCATACACATACATTTACACATGCATATATGTGCATGCACATATGCACACAAATACACACGTGCATCCATGCAAATACACGCACATGTACATACATGCAAAACACATGTACAGGCATTGACATGCATGAGAACACATTTGCACATGCAAGCACACACATGTACACACACACCAAAAATAAGCAATAAAAGAGAGAACAGTTGATAAAGACACTCATCTTTGACTTCTGGCTTCCAACTGCATGCACAGATACCTTTATACCCACATGCACATACACAGCCACATGCACATGAGAACACACCACATATACAAAGAATAGACTCTAAACCAAATTGAATTAGTCATTCACAGTCTCTTCTGGGTACCCTTCCCACGTAAATTATTCAGTGTGGGTCCTTAACCTTTATCCACAATTACTTCCAATGGCCTAGTCCCTAGGCCTGAGATCCTAGCGCCCTTCTGCCCCTTGTGGCCAGATGTCAGCGTTTCTTCTCTCTCTACTTTAAAACATATTTCAGTCATGTTCTCATAAAGCCATACTCCCTTTCAAGTGTCAATTGTGGTTCAAGTATGTTCAAGCATGTTCGCATTGCATCCAGAATGATTATTACTTTATCTAATCTCATTACACATAAAATTCTCACACAGATCAAGTGGGCAAAATTTTACTTTCCTCACTTTAGTGAAGGAAATATTTTTGCTCTACATCTTAATTCACTAATTCCATCTCTGTGTAAAGCTAGCCTTTCTTCTGGGAGTACTTCCATAGAAACCAAACAAAACTTCAACTCTTTTTCTTAAAACTCCATCCTTGACCTCTAGCTGTTCGCGGATTTGCACCTTTTCCCACAGACTCCACAGAGGCCATTGCATCCGTAGGGTTGTGAGTCCCCAAGCTCAGTGCCTTGGCATTGGGAAGGGGCGTCTGCAAAGATCAGCTGAAGAAGAAGAAAGTGAGAGCATGGGGGGAGGCAGAGAGAGAGAGAGAGAGAGAGAGAGAGAGAGAGAGAGAGAACACCAAGAAACTCAAAAACCAACAGCAGAGATGCAGCCTCAGCCTCCTTGAGTCCAGCCCTGCTTTGTGCTTTAGTTAGGAGGTTTTATAGGTGTGGTTCCTAATTTTAAGACTCCCTATATTAAACTCTGGATAGAAAGACTCTTGCCAGGTTACTGTTTATAACACTTAGAGTCATGCATTTCCCAAGCAAAAACCTTTACACTATTAAGCATACAGCCTAGATCTGGAGGACAGGTCTGATTTCAGAGGTTTGTCCTGTTGTTGTCATGGGAACACACGTACATGTATTTTGTCCCATTGTGTGTCCTGGTTTTCAGCCTAGTAATATGTGGTTGCCATAATACTGCCTCTAAAATGGAATGAGTATTGAACGAAAAGGGAACTCCTATGGCTACTACATCAGAATAACAATAAGAAAGAGAAAGGGAAGATGATTATAAAACAACACTCTGTTCATAAATCTTTCCCTGCTATACATCTGCCAGCTCTGACAGGTTCAGGTCGGGAAGTGTGACAAGGTAAGTCAGACTAAATTGGGGAAATGATGAAGAGATAAAGGAGCGAATGGATGCTGCGAGCTCTGGTCCACACCCACATACCCCTTTCTCCACTGGATCCTATACAATGTAGCTATTTTTCTGCCCCCCCCACTTAAGTGTCTGTTCTCATATTCTTGTTGCTGTTGTTGTCCGTAGCTATTGTGTTGACTAATATAGAAGAAACCTATTATAAACTTTTATTTTTCTTTAGTTTTGATAATTCCATACATGTACGTATGATCATATGAAATATGATCATATCTACCCCTTGTTTCTCCCTCCACAGCCCCCCATCACACACATGCCAACTTCATGTCTTTTTTTATGAGCCAAGTTCAAATAGAGCTGCCACAAACGTGCATGGATGTGGAACCATGCACCAGAGCATGGGAAACCCATCAGTGGTTATATCCTTAATAAAAAATGATTCTCCCTGTCCCAGTAACTATTGCCAAAAGCAACTCAGTATGCGTAGGGCCCAAAGATCATCCACCCCATCTCTGCACGGATTTTACCTGACTTGACTTTGTATAGGTCTTATGTGGGTATCCACGGCTGCTGAGTTCATAATTTGTGTTAGCCAAATCATGGCCAGAGGATGGCATCTCACAGCATCTCACAGCAACCTCCCACCCTCTGAGTCTTCCATTCTTTTTGTCTCCTATCCCACAATGCTCCCTGGGCCTTTGGGGATGAGAGGGTGGGATAATAAGATATCGCTCTCATTTAATATTGAATACCCAGGCTCTCGTTCTTAGCACCCTAACTGTGCCTTTCTCCACCAACGGCTGTCCACTGCAGAAGGACGCTTCTCTCACCAAGGCCGAGAAGCACCCAGGCCTACAGGGATAAACACAAATATCTAGAAGACAATTTGATGCATGAACATTTAACAAAGCAATAAGTTCTACCCTAGGGCCTGTGGCCTCTGTAGCCATGAGCTTTTGATTAGGATTGCAATATCAGACAAGAAATTCTTTCCTGTGGAACAGGCCACAAGTCCAATCAGAAAGCGGTTAGTTAACTCATAACATTCATGCCACGGATGTGCTGGAAGGCACATCTTGTCCGGCAGGTCAACATCGCAGCATACAGGGACAAGCACTGGGTTTAAAGACATCAATCTCTCTTCAAAGCAGCCTGCAGAATACCTTCTGGCACACTGAAAGCTGGCCATCAAGGAGGAAGTTTCCAAGTTAGTTTGAGATTTCTCTATATCCTACATCCAAATTGTGTGGTATCTTCAGCAATAGAGTCTTAACCATATAATTGTGGTGGGTAACCATGGGTAATGGCAATAACCTACAGGGCTTCAGAGACCCCTGGGTCATATGTCAGTGTTCCATGCCTTGTACTGCAATTTTCATTTAATAACCCATGTCTTCTGAGGGAGGCAGTGCCCACCCATGCAAGACATTTCCATTCAAACTCTCTCTCTCTCTCTCTATCTCTATCTCTCTCCTCTGTCTCTCACCTTAAGTTGTATTTTGAAATGAGACTGTTAACAAATGTGTTTCCATGAGACTTTTTCATACACCATTTACTTCTGGTGAAGCCACCCACTATCCCCTTTCTTTGCTCCATCACCCCAAGAGATAGTTCAGTCAGTGGTGAAAGTGTGTATAGAGCAGTTACTCTATCTCTCTCTCTCTCTCCCATCCCGACCTAATATGATACATTCCCGAGTGCGAGTCTTAGGGTTGCTTTTCTGCAGAAGTAGTTCATATTTGCCCAAAAGGACAGAGCACTTTCCTCCCCTTCTCCCACACTTCTTCACTCCTCTCCTCCCTCCATCATTTTTGAAAGATAGGAAATCAAACTCATCTCTGATTTTTAGAATCTGTAGGAAGACAAAAAGAAAAGAAGGTTTCCTTCAACCTGCCATATAAAGCCACCATCCCTCCCTACCCTGCTCACCACACCAGAAGGTACAGTAAGCTCATCCCTGGAGGAGCGAGTGGCAGCAACTGAGGGGCCGGCCCCTCGAGCCCTTCCGATGCTTACTCTAACTTTAAAATCACTTTCCTAGCTGGAGTAAAAAGTCTTCACAGAAGACCAGCACAAATCAGAGGTAACTCCATGGTAGCGTCAGGGGAAAAGGAGTTGAATATTTTTCTTAATGTCGGATCTGTAACTGTTCTACTTAGGAGGCGGCACTTTCTAAAATTCATACTTTGACTTTGAGAAGGCTATCATTTTTCAATTTTTTAAAAAAAAATGTCAGATATCTAAATTCAAGAGTAGCAAGTACGAAGGGAAACCCTCATATATAGTGAATCTAATCACCTTCTTAGGATGATTAGATCAGACATAAAACCACTGACCTAAGAATCTTCTGTGAGTTTGGGTCATCTCAAAGATATGGCACAAGATTTAAGTCATATTTCACATAAAATAATTCAAAAATGTACAATAGCATTTTACATTATTGCCTCCTTCTCCCATCTCCCTAGCTTCCCCACAGGCCAAATGTCTACTGTTTGCCCAAGAAAAACATCAGATCATCTTATAGTTCATGTACTTATAAATATAAAGTGTTAGTTGCTGGAAAAATTATTACACATAAAAACATTTGCCATTTTCTTCATCTATCCATCTCAAGGAAGTACAAGGAAGCCTAAATAAATCCAAGTTTATGGTAATTCCAAATATTCCACACTATACAGGAAGCTATCTTTGTTTAAGAGATCATGCTTAATGAGGAAAACACATTAGGAATAAGACAGGATTAGACCACGATGAGTGTTTGATGATGAAAAGAACAGAAACTTTATCTGGACGTGAGTGTAGAATCCGGTATCCTCAGCACTCTGGAGATAGAGACGGCAGGGTCGAGATGAGTTCAAGACCAGCCAAGGCCACATAATGAGACACTGTCGGGAAGGGGGTTTGATGGAGCTAGGAAGTCTAACATCAAACAGTCGTTGCATTCACTAAAGCAGGATTGCTTTTTGCAGCAATCCTCTCTATCAAAGGGGCTGGGCATGTGCCCATTGTAGAGCGTTTACCTTGCATGTGCCAAGTTGTGGGTTTAATCCTAGCTAGCACTGCTTTTTTAAAAAGTCTGCGTTGACAATGAACGTTTAGAGCTGGACGTGCTGGCACATGCCTATAATCTCAGCATCCCAGAGGCTGAGGCAAGAGGCCAGCCTAGGCTATATAGAGAGACCTTGTCTCAAAAAAAAAAATAAAATTAAAATAGAAACAAAACACCGCACAGACTGGTGTCATTGAAGGTAAGACAATACGATAATAATAATCTCAAAAGAAGTATCCCACTAGGTAACCAGAGTGAATTATGACCAAATACCTGGGGCCATCAGCCATTTACTTTCTCCCCCCTCTGCCTGTCTTCTCTGGTTCCACACACTTTTTCTTTTTTGCCTCTCTCTCTCTCTCTCTCTCTCTCTCTCTCTCTCCCTCTCTTCCTCTCTCTTCAAATAATAACAGCTAGCGTTCATTACTTAAGGCAGGCGCTTTAACCATTTCACTCGTGTTAAACCATTTACAAAAATGCTGCAGGCTTGGTTAGTACTCAGTTCCTTTTCCCAAATGTGGAGCCTCAAGTACGAACGTTTAAGCAGGAGCCACTAAAGGTCACTACAGGTAGTGACCGTGTCTTGTTTACCCACCTGTCCCTGGCAGAGTGCCCTGTGGGCCTCAGTCGTGTTTGTGAAGGAGATGGGCCTGATCGCCTTGTAGTGACCTCGCCTGTGACCTTGCATGTTGCAGGTTTCATGACTTACATTGTGGAACCGCTCTTCCGGGAGTGGGCCCGGTTCACCGGGAACAGCACCCTGTCGGAGAACATGCTGAGCCATCTGGCTCACAACAAAGCCCAGTGGAAGAGCCTGCTGTCCAAGCAGCACAGACGCAGGGGCAGCGGCCAGGACTCCGCGGCCCCCACATCTGAGACCCTGGAGCAGATGGAAGGCGCCACGCCCTAAGACAGCCGGGTCTGCAGGAGCAAGGCCATCTGACGGCCCTCGCCACAAACCCACCACTCTGGGCTTCGAATGCCACCCACCTGCCACTTGCCGCCTCCCTTTGTTGATCCAAGTGTACAGAAGCCATTGTCACCTCAATATTAGCTGCCGAAATGAGCGGCTTCGTCCTGTCCCTGGAGCTGATCCTGGGGCGGCTGCCCCAACCGAAAAGACCGGGAGTAAGAAAGAGGTGCTTCTGCCATGTCCCGCTCTGGCCCTTGGTCACATTGACTGGCAGCAGCTCCTAAGTCCAGAGCATTTTAGGGTTCGCCATCAGACCGCTGACCTGCATGACAACACCAGCATACTTGGAACTGCAAGACTGGTCTTCGTGCCAGAGCACAAACGAGAGTGTGAGAGAAAGTACCTTCTATTTTAATAATAATTATTATTATAAAATAATAATGAATCTTTTTAACTTTTCTATTTCATGCACCAGGCAATGGGTCTAAATCTTTGGACTAAGATTACTCAGTGTACCCAAACCTGAAGAGGGGGTTCATTGTTTTGCTACTGACTCTATGCCACTTTTAGTCAGAGATTTGGCATCTGCAATTTACAAAACCCCGTGTTTCCCCTCCCGGCTGGTAGAAGGTGCTGTACAGTTCATTCCCGTTGCACCTCCAGCCAATCTATCTTTTACGGATTCAGTGACCTGTTTATATTCACATGTGTACATTTTCTGTAAATACCAAACGCTACTGATTCCCATGCCAAAATACATGAGTATTATGGGATTGCTACCTGTATAAACAATGGCACTGTGAACAGAATACTGTTAGTTTTAATACAAGAGAATGCATTTGTAAATATGGTATAGAGTTTATTAATATACTGTTGTTCGCAGATAAAGGCCTTAACTTTAAACATCTTTCCACTTCCCAAAGCTGCCCAACTAAATCTTTAGGGACGTCTTTCTGAACTGCCTGCCCCCAATGACCCATCTCTCTGCTTTCCTGCTAAGGTCACAAGCCAAAACTGAGTATCGTCTTGGAGGGGACTTTCTGGGGGGGGGGGGAACTTCTCATGCATTCCTCTTGAGGCCATAGTTTTTAGTCTATGGCACCAAGTTTCCTCAGAATAGTGACATCCTTTTTGCAAGATGGAGGTCGCTTTCCAGTGCAGCAATCTTGCACACTATTTTAACAAGCCAGCCAATAAGCTTGTGTGTATGTGACTCCTGTTAGAGAACACGGACATCAACCTCACAGGAGACATAGCAGGTCTCAAAAGCCTTCTATGACCCTGTCATCTAACTATCAGGGAACTCCCTGCTCCCATGCCACACATTTGTCTGTTATGGCTACAATACCAAAGTCCCTTTGGTCCGTGGTTGGTTGGTGTGCATTTCTTTGGTGTTGATAGTAACTGGGGATTTCCTTTTTTTTCTATAGCTTCAAGTGAACAACTGCCCAACTATTTAGCTGAATTTAACATTATTTAAGGAAAGAAGCTATTTCAGTTTTATTAGAGACTTTACCCTCCTAGCAGGTCTTTGTGGTTCATTAGGCTGTAACCAGCAGAGTCAGCTTGGGATGCTGTTGCCACTCTACTGCAGGCCCTTGCCTTGCCTGTAACATTTAGTGTTTCGGCATCCTTACTCAGTCAAACTCTGCGCACTGAGCCTTTTCTCTATGAGTTCTAGCATAACTGATGTTAGACGGAAACTACCAGTGCCCCCTTTCTCTTTACTGAACATGGAGTGGGAGAGGGAACATGTCGGCCATGATCAAGCCTCACTTCTCAAGCTGATAGAGACAGTTCCTACGTGCAACTGATGTGGGTCTCTTTCTCCTAACGATGCAAGTGAAATGTTAAAAGCTTGACTGGCCTGGACTATGTTCTTACAGAGAGACTGTGACTTGCAGATTTAAGGTTTTTGGAGGGAATTAGAAAGTTGGTTATATTTTTCATTGAAGTAGGCAAGGTTGTGAGAAGGGACACTAAGAAAGGTAGGACTTAGGAAATGGGTGGAGGATGCGTTGAAATTACTGATATGGGTGTGAAGGGAGGTTGTGGAAACTTAACACTAACTTTTGTTTTCTGTAGCAGCTGTGAACTGTCATATGCTTCTTTATTACTATGGTATTCTGAAGCTCTGAGCTTAAGCAAGGCCTCAAACAAGATGGATGGATGGATGGATGGATTCCTGCTTCAAACCCTCTCTTGGGGGGGTGGGGCTGTAGTAGTCTGGTTTTCCGTATGTGAGATCATATAAAAGAAATCAATGCTCAGGATGACAAAATAAAAATAGAAAAGAAAACATTGTTTTTAGCCAATGAAATCTCTCCATGGAGTTGAGGAAGTAGAGTTTGCCTACATTATGATTATATTGGGAGTTAATTAGGATGGGGCATTCTTAGTAGTTCCAGGTTTATAGGGGAAGGGTTTTCACATTGCAGTTGAGTCCCAAAGAGGAGTTAACAAATAAAACCACCAAATATCCAATGGTTATAAGACACAAGTCTAATGAAAATCAGAAGTCAAGTGGAGCATGCCGCATACATAGATGCACCTTCCTTTTTTTGCCATCTAGAAACTTGAGCTCCACGTTTGTTGCAAAAGTTAACTGTGAAAACTCTTCCTTTTCCTGCCTGCTAATGGCTTTCAGAAAAATTTAATACAAGTTGTCTAAGCAGCAGTAGAGACACGGCTCTTGATTCGTGTATCACTACAGCTTTGAAGTCTCAGTCTGTTAGCCCACCTAGCTCATGTTTAATTCCTTCATTGCTTGGAAATGAAGGCCTCAAAGAACTGTTTTAGTAAAGCCAAAGTCAAGATCTCAGAGAGAAAGAGAGAGAGAGAGAGAGAGAGAGAGAGTACATCACTGTCGGGCATGATAATCAGAGCCTACTTTTCTTTGCAGTCATTGAATAAACAGTCAGACCTGATACATGAAACCCTGCCAACCCATAGTTCCCTGTTAGGCTGAGTAAAAACTAGCATTTCTCTGTCTCCCCTCACCGCTTACAGCATCCCACAAAGGACCTTGGAACACATCCGCAACCCCGTCTTCAGATAGCCCTTCCTCTAAAACCCAGCTTGGTGACCTTTTGTGTTGAATCAGATATGCTCACTGACTTCGATGTGGTTATGAGTTTGTATCTCACTGTATTCCTCATGCCTTGTTCTTTTAAGAGCCCATAAAATTGTGTCATCTTGTGTAAAGTTTGAGAAAAAAAAACTTGTGAGTTTTGCTCAAAATGTGACCGGAATATTCATTGGCATGTCTATCCAGATGAACACTTAAAAATAAAGATCGTTTCTTTAAACTATCACAGTATAAAAATATCCTGATTCTCCCCTGAGTAGCAAGTTACCAGTATACCAAATGGGGATGTTCCTGTTAGGCAATGTTCAAAGTGCACAGTGGTAAACATGGTCTATGCTAATCCTTCCTCCAGGGCTGCAGAAACGTCTGGAAAGAGACATCACTTACTCATCTAGCACCAAGTGAGGGAAACGGGCCACACTTAGGCTCTATATTTAGCAAGAATCCTCTATTTTTCTGACTCACATTTCTCAGGCACACATATGAATGAGGATAAAAACTACCATTATATAGTCTCCATACCCATCTTATTAAGATTGCTATTCAGAATCCCACTGACTGCTAAATGTCTTCCCATATGAAAGTCAAGCTACTTTTCAATCGTGGATGCCTACAGCATAGTCAAGACCAAAAGAGAGAGCACAGTGACATCCCAAGTGATGATCAGACATGACCCGGGCAAGCCCAGAAACCTGGCTGAAGCTGTCAAGTGGTTGAAACATGTAAGCAACTAATGTGTAATTCAGTAGTGGCTGAGGAGCCGCCACACACCTGAAGCTGTGTGGCATATCATGATCTGAAAGGGCTGCGTTTTTCCAGTAGGATCTGTCTGATGTCAAAGAGTTGTGTTACCAGGGACTGCTTGTTTTTTGTTTATTTTTGTCATGCTCTTTTTGGCTGCTTTGGAGATAGGGGTCTCACTCTATAGACCCATCTGGTCTCAAACTCAGAAATCCACCTGTTTTCTCTCCTGAGTGAAAGCTGGATTAAAGGCATGTGCCTGGACATCCAGCTAGGGGGTGCTTCTTAAAGAATCAGTGTCATGCCTATGACAGGGCAGATCAACCAAAGAGACCTCCTAGAGTGCAAACACTAGAGAAAAATAGGCTTCAGGGACAGAAACGAGTTCCAGTCTCAGTGTGATGAATAATAGTCACTCCAAAATTGTGTTCAGACCATAAGACTTTCCCTAATACTGCTGTGGCAATTAAAAGAGAGTGCAGCCAGGCGGTGGTGGTACACGCCTTTAATCCCAGCACTCAGGAGACAGAGGCAGGCAGATCTCTGTGAGTTCGAGGCCAACCTACTCTCCAGAGCGAGTTCCAGGATAGGCTCCAAAGCTACAGAGAAACCATGGAGAGATAGATAGATAGATAGATAGATAGATAGATAGATAGATAGATAGATAGATAGATAGATAGATAGATAGATAGATAGAGAGATTGCATACAGGAACTTATTGCAAATTCTGTACCAAATACAGCCTGCTTTTATGGGTACTTCCACAGATTCTAGGGGGGGAAAAATGCAAGTGTATATTTGTAGTTTTTCAAAATCTTCTGTGAAGGAAAAGGTTCCTCAAAGCAAAAGCATAACCATTGACCCCCACTGTGTATGACTACACTCCCAACATCCTAATACTTGCTGGTGATGGCAATGGTCTGCTATGTCAGGCTGTAAAAGTTCGGGAAGTTTTTTTTTATGAGAGCCACAGGAACATCCATGGCTTGCACCTCTTAAGAAGCAAGAATTTCATACCACTCACATGTGTTGAAACATATTCTTAGGTATTACCTCTTATCTTTTCTACAGCAATACACAAAGCAGAACCACCTCTTAACATCTCATCAGAGAGAAGATTCCTGCTTCCAAGGGAATGCCGTGCACAATCAACTGTTTGAGTAATGACTAAATAAGGAGCCTCTTGGCCACAAAGCAGGCTATAATAGGGCTTTTTGTTTTCAATTAAGCCAGAGAGATAGGGGATGGAAATAAGTTTAAGCTGACATGGATGGAAAATTATCATCTTCATTATCAAAGAAATGATGTGTCATTGATTCAATTACCTAAAGTGCTTCGAATTCTGGTATTGTGGGTGCTGGTTTGATCTTCAGTGTTTCTCCCTTCTAGGGCAGAATGCTGTAGAGTGTTAAAAGTGTGGGATTTAAAACCAGACTAGAATTCAGATGTTTCATTATCCTCGCTGTTTACATCTATGCAAATAACTTAATCTCTCTAAGCTCTGTCTCCTCGTGTATAAAATGATGATAACACCTACCTTCTGAGGCAGTTGTAAAGTCAAAATTAAATATTGTCCATGGAGATGAAGCCTGGTTTCCAACTGAAAGGGGCTAGATAAGGTCTGGGCCCGGAGGAGGTACTACAAAGTGAGTTCCAGGATAGCCAGGGCTCTTGAAACCTCTCTTGAGGTAGAAAAGAAGAGGTAGGAACTCAGGGAAGAATGTTAGGTTTGCCACTGAAGGAGGCAGGGAATCGCAGCCCATATGCTCACTTTTATTTCCTGGATGTAATGAAATTAGCACCTTCCTCTCTCACACCCTTCCACCATGACGCTCTCAGTGTCTTGCCATGCTCCCAGACCAACAGGCTGACCAAACACTGGACCCTCTAAAACCGTGAGCAAGTGGATTTTCTCCATAAATTGATTTTCTGATATTTTTGTCAGAATGACAGAAAGCTGACAAACATAGGGATGTCTAACAGTCGTAAATCTCTATATTATTCAAAAGAGAAGCTGTAAAGTACAGGCTAAGGGGCACCTTTCCGTATGCTGCATCAATTTTGGTGCAACTGAAAACACTGAGCCATTAATAGGCATTTATCATGATTATAGCTATAAGTAGCCAGGCTGGTAATAAAAATAATCTTTATATTAATGACAAAGCACTATCAAAAATGCTTAAAGGAAGAAGATCATGCTCCTTGGGTACCAAGAGTGCACTGATAACACCAGGGACAAGACAAGACTTTCTCTTTGGTTTTAGAGTAAATACTCCTCAGACCAACCACAGACAATCTGCCTACCACTTTCCTAGAAGTGACAAGAACTCAACAAAGAAAGTTTGGTTAAATAAAGAAAATTCAAAAGCCTTCCAAGTGTTCAGGAATTCCACTCAAATCATATCTATGGCTGTTTCCCGTGGGCCTGCCTCTTGTAACTTCATCAGATTCTCTGCGGCTATTAAAGCCACAAAGGGCTCCAGGGGAGCCTAAAGGTAGCTGGGAAAAAGATTGTGTTCCTAAACTAACGTTTCCTGAATTACAGAGCAATGCATCTGCTAAAAGGTTTGTGAAAATGTCCCCCGAGAAAAAGAATGACTTCGCCATCAAGGAAGTTTAAAGAGATCTCATGGAGTGAACACCTCCTCTCTGGCTGCTTTTCAAGCTGTGGACATCCCGAGATAGAACTAGTGATCCACGCCTGTGGCTCTGGCTTGGGACTGAAATCACGAAGCGAAACCTCTCTTAACTGTCCCCACCCTACTTGTCATTTTACCTTCTCTTGAGCAAGGCACTCACTAAATAGCCTTAAATTTGTGATCCTTCAATCTCAACCTAACAAGTCCTATAGCATCACTGTGCGCAGCCCGCTTAGTGGCTGGTTTTAGTTTTCGTGTGTGTGTGTATGTGTGTGTGTGTGTGTGTTCCATTACTATTAGTATTGTTCTAGTTTGCTTTCTATTGTGTGCTAGAACACCCTGATCAACAGAAGCTGGGATGAAAGGGTGTATTTGGCTTATACTTCCAGGTCATACATAGTCGGTCTGTTATTAAGGGAAGTCAAGGCAGGAACCCAAACAGGAGCTTGGAATAGAAACCTCAGAAGAACGGTGCTTGCTGGTTCACTCCCTCGCAGTCTTATGCCTAGCTAGCTTTCTCACACAGCCCCAACACCTGTATGAGATAGCGCCTGTCAAGAGATGGTGCCACCCACATGTACTGAGCCCACCAGCCTCAACTGATAACAAGACAATGCCCCACAAACATGCCCGTAGGGCAATCGGAGCTAGGAAATTCTTCAGTTGAGGCTCCCTCTTCTGAGGTGACTCTAGTTGTGTCAAATTGACAGCCAAAGCTACCTAGCAAGATGCATAAGCATGCATTCTTCTGAGGCTGAGGTGTAATAATTGTTCTTAATATCACTGAGCCCGTGGTCTGACTTTACCACCTACCAAGATGAAGGATGTTTCCAAATACCCAGGCCCCAGCCTCTTCCCCTGTAAAATGATGGGGAAAGTGTAATCTGTCATAGGACTTTGAGGATTCAAAAAGTTCCCTCATTTAAATCATTTTGAGCAATGCCTCGTATGCAGAAAAATACTTGGTTCATCAAATGCTAGCAAAACAAACTTCTTCAGTTCCATCAGCTTCACAAATGTGCTATGGCAAGCTTTTCAATAACAGAGATTTTTTTTATTGCGTGCTCTCCACTTACAGCCTAGAAAGTCATGTTTTTTTTTCCTTTGAGACATGTTCTCGCAATGGAGTCCTGGTTACTACGCTGACTCCACTGACCTTCAACTCACAGAGCTCGGCCTGCTTCTGCCTCCCTAGTGCTAGGATTAAAATCATGTGCCACCATACCTTGTCCAAATAAATACTTAGGGAACATATGGTTGATAAATTGAAGATCATATCAGAATAATGTTAGCATTAAATCCAGATTAATAAAACCCAATTTCAGGATCTGGAGAAACGGCTCAGTGATTAAGAGTTCTCACTGCTCCTGCAAAGGACCTGGGTTAGGTTCCCAGCACCCATAGGCCTCTTCTGACCTTTATGGGCTCCTGCACACACATGAGGCACATACACTTTTTAAATTTTAGTAATAAATTCCTCAATAGTTGAATTCAAGTCCATGATTGTAGTCTAGAAGGTATTAAGTGTTTGAAGGAACCCGGTTTAGCGAGACCATGGTTTATTCTTTCTTTGTCCCTGGGTATTCTGGAACTCACTATGATCCTCCTGTCTCTGCCTCCCAAGTGCTGGGATTAAAAGTATGCACCACCACCCTGGCTCCTGAGTTTTTGAGAATACTCTTCAGTGGAGAGAGCTAGAATAGTCCCCCTGAGCCTTGATATTCAAAGATCTCGAAGTATTTTCTACCCATTCAGAAAAGAGGCCTGCAGAAATACCAGTGAATTCTACCCTCTGCCACACTTGCACAGCTCTGAATGGTTATGTTCTAGCCAAGAAATGACAGAGACAAATTCCATTGCTCACCTTTGCCAAAGAACATGGGAGCAGCAATGAGACTATAATCCTCGTGAAAACACTTTGGAGGGGGCTGGAGTGATGGCTCAGCGGTTAAGAGCATTGCCTGCTCTTCCAAAGGTCCTGAGTTCAATTCCCAGCAACCACATGGTGGCTCACAACCATCTGTAACTCCAGTTCCAGAGGATCTGATGCCTGCCTCTGGCCTCCATGGGCACCGAATGCACAGAGTCCACAAACATGCAGGCAGGCAAAACACCAATACACATAAAATAAAAATAAATAAATCTCTAAAAATTTGAATTCACAACCCACCCTATTCTTTTTCCCAAATTGGTTTAACTCCAAAGACTCAAGCTTTGTTCATTATATGCAAATCAATAAAGGTAATTCACTAAATAAGTAGAATAAAAGATAGAAATCATTTATTTGATTTGGTTTTGTTTGGGGGATTTGTTGTTGGTTTTTTTTTTTAGAATCTTTTCATCTAAGTCCATCAGGGGAATTGGTTTAAACTTTTCCTTTTTTTGTTATGTCCTAATCTGGTTTTGATGCCAAGGTGATAGTTGAGTCCAAAGCTAAATTATAATTCCTTTTTATGGGATGATCTGAGGTATAAATTCTTTGTTAAAGGTCTAGCAGAGTTCAATAACATTGGTCTGGCCCTGGATTTTTCTTTATGACTGTTTCAATCTCATTGCTTTTTACAGATATGTCTAAGTTATTTTATATTCTCTTGACTTCATTTTATCTGGTTGCACATGGAATTATTCTACTTCTTCTAGAGTTTCTAATTTATTGTAATATGTTTCAAACTATTCCCTAAGGGTCTTCTAAATTTCATTAGCTTCTGATGTAATGTCCTCATCTTCATTTCCAATGTGATTAGCTTGAGTCTTCCCTTTTTCTTCTGGTTAGTTTGGCTAAGAGTTACTCAATCTTATTTATCATTCCAAGAACCAACTCTTCATTTCCCCAGTTCTTTCTGGTGTTCTTTCAGCTTCATTTTGGTCATTTCCATACTGACCTTTACTATTTATTTCCATTAAATAATTTGGAATTTGGCCTGCTGTTTTTTCCATATAAGGCCTTGAGCTCCATCATTAGATAACTTGAGACCTTTCTGATGTTTTTAATGTAAGCATGTGTAGAAATGAATTTCCCTCTTTGAACTGCCTTTGCTGTAGCCCAGAGAGCAGGTAAGTTATCTGTTCACTTTCTTTTGATTCTAGGAGCCTTTCACTTTCTTCCTTGATTTCCTCAATGGCCCATTGATCATTCTAGAGTGTGTTATTAATTTTCCATATGTTATATAGTTTGCATAGTTTCTCTTACTACTTATTTTGATTCCATTATGATCTGATAAGATGCAAAAATTATTTTTATTTTTTTTATTTTTAAGAGTTTATTTATGGCTTAAAATGTGATCTAGTTAGAAAAAAGTTCCCAAAGCTGCTGAGAAGAATATGTACTCCAGAGACATTGGATGGAAAATTCTGTAGATGTCTGTGAAATCTATTTGCACAATAATGCAAATTGATTCTGAAGTCTCTTTGTGGGCTTTTTTGGTTTTGTTTGGGGTTGTGTATGTGTCTGTCTGTCTGTGTGTCTGTCTCTCTGTGTGTGTTGTCTGTTTGTGGTGTGATTTTTTGTTTTGTCGTTGTTTTGTATAGGCAACCCATCTATTTTTGCAGTGATCAGCAGTTCCTGCAGAGATTCACAACTGATCAAGGTCTGAGAATAAATGACTTATTGTGGCATAGTGGACTGACGCTCCATAAACAGAAGAAAATAATCAAGCATCCATATTACCCCTTCAAGGACTATGGGTCCACTCCAGAGAGAGGTGTAGAAAGCATGCTGTAGAGGAGGAAGAAGCAGAGCAACGTGAAGCTAATTCTTTTGAGCAGAAACATTCTTTCCTAGAGGAAAGAAGAAACCACAGAAACCTCAGAAAGTCAATGGAAACATAGGGACCCAGGAAGCTCCTGAAACTTAGAAGATTCACAAGGTCCCTCCCCAAGGTTGTGGGAATGGTAAGCAACTTCTGGGTAAGGTAGTCTGTCCTGTGGCTCTGACCAGTTAGGCAGGAAGCACCAAGGACGCCGCTTTCATGAATTGTAACCCATTCTAGTTTTTCCATCATGCATGGTTTTTCTCCAGGCGGAGACCATCTATCTGCTACAAAGTTCTTGTTCACTCTGTCTAGAATAGAGTACACGGACATCAAAGAGCATGAAGAGGAGTTGCTTTGCTGCCAACTCAGAATTCACTACCTTTATATGTGTAAAACAATAGAGTGTCACATGGTTAGAATGTTTGGTAGCCGTGGGATGCTAGTTCTGAGAGCCGTTCAAGATCTGAAAAGTGTTACTGATCAAAGTTCTCAGGGACTTTGGGGTGCCATCAGAGAGTACTTTTACAGAACAAGTCTGCGGATCAGAACCAGTAGGTCTCAAAGCCAGGAGCCACAGTTCTTGGAGGCTAGAAGCAGCTGCCAGTATGAATTCCCTTCTGCACAGTGAAGTCTTAGAGACAGAGGCAGGAATGAATCCTCCACCGCAGCAGCTGGTCAGTCTTGGAGACGAGCTCAAGTGAGCTCCATGCTTCCCCAGAGCTCTCAGATCTAGGAGACCAGCAAGTTCATCTCTGCCCCTAGATGAATCTTGGCAGCAGGAGCTGGGTGGGGAGCCTGGCTCTGATGTCTGTGTGTCTTGTTGTTCCAATGAGTTTCTTGACACAAGTGTACGTGTGTAATCCCAGGTCCAGTTGGCCAAATTAATTGAGGACCAGTTGAGCCCTAATTTTCTGGATGACTAACCACATCCGGCAAAACAGGGAAAAGCTGTCCAAAAGTTACCGTCAGCTCCTGTTGCTGTGGAGGTCCCTGCTGGCCTCCAGTTTGCAACTTTTCAGGCCTGGTGGACTCAGAGCTCTATGGTCAGAAGCTGGGCCCATGTGCAGCCTGAATGTGTTTGCTGTTTGTTTCCTCTACGCAGCCGGTTTGCCCTTGGGATTGAGTGTTTCTGCCCTTCACAGAAGCCCCTCACCCTTTTGAACCCCATCACTGGGGTTAGCTTTTGGTGATGCAACTGACATTGAGTCATCCAGGTTCCTGGAAGCAACAGCCTCATGCATGCTTCTTATATAATCCCAACAAAGTCACTGGCTCACTAGCCTTGGGGGGGGGACTTGTTACTTTAGTCTGTTGTCAGTGCCCTATCTAGAGGCATAAGCTGTTTGCTTATGTTTCTCCAGGAGAAATTACATAACATGATGCTCTAACAAATTGCCACAAACTGAGTTAATGAAAACAAACAAAGCAAATCCCTTAGTCTTGGAGGGGAAAGGTCTGAAGCCAATGCACTGGCTCCTCCTCCCTCCAGAGGCAGCCAAACAGAACCCTCCTTTCCCTCTCCTCACTTCAAGTGGTTGCTGTAGCACCACGTGGTGGCCTTTGGATAATGATGATAAAACTTCGATCTCTGCCTATCTATGGCCATCTCTCCTTCTAAGGACAGCATGCAAGCAGGGTATACCCCCATCCTGCATGACCTGATTTAAACCATTATATCTGTAAACTCTATAGCAAGATAAGAATATAGTCTGAGATTCTGACATCACTTTAGGAAGACCCTTCAGCTAAATATGCCTTGATATCCCCACTGCTTCCCCGGGCTTCAGGCTTTACCCTTCCATCGCATACAGACACACACATGCACACGCACACACACGCCCATCTACACTGTCAGACACACACATGCACACGCACACACACGCCCATCTACACTGTCAGTTTTTTTACTTTCTATTTGGATAGATGCACATTTATGTGCAGTTTTACAAAATAATAAAAGGATCCCATAAACCCTTTGCCCAGTTTTCTTAGATGCTAAGTCTCGCCTAACTGTATTACAAAATTGCAACATGAATACATTCAACATTAATAAAAAAAGATCTAGTGATTTTATTCAGCTATCACGAGCTTTGCATTTAAAAGGGAACCCTAACCATTTCAGAGTACAGACAGATGTCAGGGAGGGTCCCCCAGAGGACAGCACGTCAAAGCTGAAACCTAAGTGATAATATGGAAAACAAAGAGCATATAGGACACAGAACCTTCTTCCAGATAGGTAGAATTCTGATTAAAGTGTTTCTGGGAATGAAAAAAAAATCAAAGTGCATCAAGAAACTAAAACTGTAGCACAAAAAAAATAATATTTAAATATTTGTACAGGTAGTGAGAAACTAAAAAAAGAAAAAACACAACTTACACAGGTTAGCTACTTCCCATGGAGGGGCAGTATCCAGCAGTCAGGAGGCCTTGAACATGAGGGTGGACTTACCACCTTCATGCTGGACACAGGTATGCTTCTACTTTTAACATAGGAAGGTATAAGCCATCTTATTTGGTGACCCTCATGTTCTGGGTGCTGCCCAAGGCACAGGAACCTACCAGAGAAAGGCAGCGTCTTATAGTGTTATATTGCTGTGACAAAACCCTGCGACCAAGACAACTGGGACATCAATTACTGTCTCAGGGAGGTAGTCCACAATCATCATGGTAGGGAGCAGACAGGCGTGGCACTGGGACATCAATTACTGTCTCAGGGAGGTAGTCCACGATCATCATGGTAGGGAGCAGACAGGCGTGGCACTGGGACATCAATTACAGTCTCAGGGAGGTAGTCCACGGTCATCATGGTAGGGAGCAGACAGGCGTGGCACTGGGACATCAATTACTGTCTCAGGGAGGTAGTCCACAATCATCATGGTAGGGAGCAGACAGGCGTGGCACTGGCCTAGCAACATGGCCCATCCTCATCTGCAGGTCGAAGCCAGAGATACTGGTCCTGGGGTGGGTTTTTGAAACCTCAATGGCCACCAGAAGTTACACACTTCTTCCAATAAGACCACACCTTTCCACAAGGCCACACCTCCATATCCTTCCTAAACAGTTCACCAGTCAGAGGCTAAGCATGCAAATATATGAGCTTTTGGAGGCTGCTCTCATTCAAACCACCATATAGGGTGATGGGAAGGTTAAGGCATGGGGGGAGAGTGTAAATCAGCAAAGTGTCTGCGTGGCATGGCAAAGAGTTGACAGCAAACCAAATGACTGTGACGTGGCACCGGAGTTAGATGTCATGAATTTAGCAGTATCAGTTCCAGCCTTCTATCATGTTTCCAGCAGCTCTTAGCATCTGGCTAAGGAGACAAAGAAGACAAGACAGCGATTGCTCTTACATTTGGGTTTGGGAACAAAGACACCTTGTGTTGGGGGTGCGAACAATTCATATAAAAGCTAGAAATCAAACAACACTAAGATTTTTATCTAAGCTCGGGGTCCTATGTCTACTCCCAGCTACGATCTGTTCAGAATTTAAAAAAATAGGCCCAGAAACTGCTAGAAACATCCCACTGAAGCCCTCTCAGATTTGATGAGAATTGGCTTCCCAACAGCAATGAAGAAACAGACACCACTTCAAGACATCTCTACTGCTCTGTGATTTTTAGCACTCAATTAAAGAAAGAAAACATTCTTAGAATTTGAGAGCTCGCTAGAAATCATATATTTCTTTTTCCCTGAAACTGACCTTGCTGTCCAGAAGCCTTCAAGCCTTCCTGGAATCTCTTTAGAATTCTGGACCGTTTTCCTGATGTGTCAAATCCAACCACACCTCTGCCAACATCATAAGCAGGAGCCTTTCTCCTCCTAGCATCATGATGGGTATAACCTTTCTTCCAAATAAAAGGATAAGGTAACTCTACTGCCAACAGCACCCCCTATTTCTCCTAGAGTTTAATTTCTGGATTGAGACACAAATATTAATCAGTGTGAAATATGGCCATGAGTGTCCAAGAAATGTTTACAAGGAAAGTGGAGCTGGTGTATTAATGACAGGCACTAAAACTTCTCAAAGACTTTTCACCAAAAGAATTAAACAATTTTGAGTGTTGCTCATTCCCCCACCTCTGAACAGATTAGGAGTTACAATTAACCCCTAGTTTCTGGCAAAAATCAGAGGAGACCCAGCATAGAAGAACAGTGATAGACAGGTGACCTGAACTTGAACTCTGACTCAACCATTTATGAGCTGTTTGTCCCTCCACTGGCTTCTTAATCTCTTTCACCTCTGCTATATCAGTGTGGTAATTAGTGTCCCCCAAGAGTTATCTGAAGAGCAAATCACTTAGGACAACGCTAGGAAAAAAAAAAAAAACAAGCCCTCCTGCTTTACAACTTGCTCAGAGAAAGCATGAGAAAAGAAAGTCACTGTGTACTGGTGCAGGAGAATTGTCTGTATTTTATCAGACAATTTAAATTTAAATAAACTCTGATTGCCCAGGCAGGAAGTATAGGTGGGAAAACCAGACAGGAAGTAAAGGTGGGGCCAGAAGAACAGGAGTATTCTGGGAAGAAGGAAGCTCTTTCCCCACTCCTGCCTGGACCACCGAAGAAGCAGGATGTGACCTGCCCCGCTGAGAAAGGTGCTGAGCCATGTGGCTAAAATAGATAAGAATAATGGTCTATATAAGTTATAAGAGCTAATACGAAGCCTGAGCTAATGGGCCAACCATTTTATAAGCTAATGTAGACTCTCTGTGTGATTCTTTGGGGCTAAACGGCTGTGGGGACAGGGCAGGACATAAACCCCAAGCCGGCCCTCCTGTTACAGTGTGCATTAAAGAAAGTCAGTGTATGTTCCAAATGTGCCCACATGAACCTCATGTCACATAGTCCAACATCACTTGTGTTTGCTTTTCGAGACAGGGTTTTTCAATGTAGCACTGACTGTCCTACAACTTGCTCTGTAGATCAGGCTGGCCTCTAACTCAGATATCTGCCAGCCTCTGCCTCCAGAGTGCTGGGATTAAAGGGGTGCCCCACCACTGCCCGGTGTAGCATCTGACATTACTTTTACAATGTTGAGGTTGATAATTCTGAGACAGGCCCTATTCCTCTCTTCATGCTCCACCCACCCGCATATAGCCCTCAACAACTGAGCAGCCTTAGAACAAAGCCACAAAGGTCAGTAGTAAATAAAGCCGATGTCTAATGCCTGAGAAGACAGGGAAAACAGAGTCTTGGGAGACTTTGAATAAGACAGACAGCAAATGCAAGAAAGACAGCACCCTTCCCATGGCCATGAAGACTTCAGCATCCAGAGGCTCACTCACTGAAAACTAAGTAACTGCTGGGCCCTCATCTTCTTTCTGAACCCATCAATGCTCAGCTCTGATCTTTCCTCCATTTCTCAAAACATTCAAACTGTAGGGGAGGGAGTGGCTGACAATAGTTTACATAAGATCTACAGGCTTAGCGTTGAAGTACACATGCTACCTTATTGTTAACATTAGTATAAATGCCTTTTTTAATCTCACAAACTCTGATATCTTAGTACTTCAGTTATTCACTTTGCAATCCTCCAAACGACATAAAGAAAACAAAGCCATCACAGTATTGCAAGATTTATGGAAAGGGAAATGTGAAGGGCTTCTTAAAAGTTACTTCCTAAACCAGATTCAGTGGCTTAAAGGGCCAAGGAACCTACAGCCTTGTGTCAAACAACAGAAGTATATTCACCTGGGGGCTCATATTATCTAAACAAAGCCTGACCAGAAATAATTTGAGCACAAAAACAGCAGGAAAAAAATTTATGCTCAGGAAACTGAGGCCATGTGCTCTTCTTACATGTATTTTAAAATAATAGAATAATCAAGACTGCAAAACAACCACAATCATATTTCATAAATCATATTTCTTATAATCCTATGTGTCTGCACTTCTCCTGAAATCTTGACGGCACCACAATCTTATTTCCATCATAAAAATGCCCCAAGATTCAAATTGGAAAAGAAGAAGTTAAACTTTTGTTATTTGCAGATGATATGATAGTATATATAAGTGACCCCAAAAACTCTACCAGAGAACTCCTACAGCTGATAAATACCTTCAGTGATGTGGCAGGATACAAGATCAACTCAAAGAAATCAGTAGCCCTCCTATACACAAAGGATAAAGAAGCTGAGATGGAAATCAGAGAAACATCACCTTTCACAATAGCCACAAATCACATAAAATATCTTGGGGTAACACTAACAAAGGACGTGAAAGACCTATTTGACAAGAACTTTATGTCTTTGAAGAAAGAAATTGAAGAAGATACCAGAAAATGGAAAGCTCTCCCATGCTCTTGGAAAGGAAGGATCAATATAGTAAAAATGGCAATCTTACCGAAGGCAATCTATAGATTCAATGCAATCCCCATCAAAATCCCAACAAAATTCTTCACAGACCTTGAAAGAACGATACTCAACTTCATATTGGAAAAACAAGAAACCCAGGATAGCCAAAACAATCCTGTACAACAAAGGAACTGCCGGAGGCATTACCATCCCTGACATCGAGCTCTATTACAGAGCTACAGTAATGAAAACAGCTTGGTACTGGCATAAAAGCAGAGACGTTGACCAATGGAATCAAATTGAATACCCAGATATTAATTCACACACCTACGAACACCTGGTTTTTGACAAAGAAGCAAAAAAGATACAATGAAAAAAAAAAGAAAGCATCTTCAACAAATGGTGCTGGCATAACTGGATGTCACCCTGTAGAAGAATGAAAATAGACCCATAACTGTCGCCATGCACAAAACTCAAGTCCAAATGGATTAAAGACCTCAATATAAATCCAACCACACTGAACCTGATAGAGGAGAAAGTGGGGAGTAATCTTCAATGCATGGGCACAGGAGACCACTTCCTAAATATAAGCCCAGTAGCACAGACAATAAGAGCATCAATAAAAAAATGGAACCTCCTGAAACTGAGAAGCTTCTGTAAAACAAAGGACACAGACAATAAGACAAAAAGGCAGCCTACTAAATGGGAAAAAAATCTTCACCAACCCCACATCAGACAAAGGACCGATCTCCAAAATATATAAAGAACTCAAGAAATTAGACATTAAAATTCTAAAAAACCCAATTAAAAAGTGGTGTACTGAACTAAACAGAGAATTCTTAACAGAAGAATTTCAAATGGCCAAAAGATACTTAAGGACATGTTCTTCTTCCTTAGCTATCAGGGAAATGCAAATCAAAACAACTTTGAGTTAACATCTTACACCTGTCAGAATGGCTAAGATCAAAAACACTAATGATAGCTTATGCTGGAGAGGCTGTGAAGCAAGGGGAACACACTCATCCATTGCTGGTGGGAATGAAAACTTGTGCAACCACTTTGGAAATCAGTGTGGCAGTTTCTCAGAAAACTGGGAATCAACCTACCTCAGGATCCAGCAATTCCACTCTTGGGAATATACCCAAAAGATGCTCAATCATATTACAAGAGCATTTGTTCAGCTATGTTCGTAGCAGCATTATTTGTAACAGCCAGAACCTGGAAACAACTTAGAGGCCCCTCAACTGAAGAATGGATAAATAAAGTGTGGCACATCTACACATTAGAGTACTACTCAGCAGTAAAAAATAATGACATCTTGAATTTTGCATGCAAATGGATGGAATTAGTTATCCTGAGTGAGGTAACCCAGACCCAAAAAAAATGAATATGGTATGTACTCACACATAAGTGGATACTAGACATAAACAAAGGGCAATGAGCTTATAGTTCAGGATCCTAGAGAAACTAAGAAATAAGGTGAACCCAAAGAAAAACATATATAGACCCACCTGGAAATTAGAATTAGACAAAAATTTGGGAGCAGGGGGGCAGGGAGTAGAAGGAAGGGGAGAAGAGGGGTTGAGGAGAACTTGAGGGAATGGGATAGTCGAGATGGAGGAAGGACAGATATGAGAGCAAGGGAAGAAATATCTTGACTGAGGGAGCCATTATGGAGTTAGCAAGAAACCTGGCTCTAGAAAAATGCCAAAGAACCCACAGGGATGACCCCAGCTAAGACGCTAAGCAATAGAGGAGAGGGTGTCTGAACTGACCTTACCCTGCAGTCAGACTGATGATTATCTTAAATATCACCATAGACCCTTCGTCCAACAACAGATGGGAACAGAGGCAATGACCCACATTGGAGCACTGGACTGAGCTCCCAAGATCCAGTTGAAGAGTGGAGGGAGTGAGAGTATGAGCAAGGAATTCAAGACCATGAGGTGGTCATCCACTGAGACAGTTTGCTTGAGCTAATGGGAGCTCACCAACTCCAACTGGGCTGGGAGTGAATGAGCATGGGAACAACCAAGCCCCTCTGAAGGGGGTTGACAGCTGGGACAGACTGAGGGGCCACTGATAGTGACACTGGGATGTGTCTCTACTGCAGATACCAGCTTCATGGGATCCTATTCTCTTTGGATGTAAACCTTGCTCAACCTAGATGTAGTAGGGAGGGCCTTGGGCTTTCCACAGGGCGGGGTGCATGGCGCTCCTTTAGGGTTGGAGGGGTGGGGGGAGGGTCTGAGGAGGGAGAGGGAGGGGACTGGGAGGACAGGAGGGAGTGGGAATTTGGATTGTTATTTTTTAAGTAATAATAAAAAACAAAGAAAAAATAATTTAAACCAAGAAAAATAAATAAATAAATAAAATGCCCCTAAAATGCCTTGTCCTCCAACCTTACATGACATTCTCCAGGCTGGTTCTACCACGGAGGGAGTCATTTCTCTCAGCAACACTTAGCGCTTCGCTTTAGTCCTCATTTCCACCTGAGCTCTGACCATCCCGGCAGCCTCCTAAAATGCTAATCTAGCTGACCTTTTTAAAATCATTTAGTGGCTCTCTCGGATGCAGGCTTCAAGTGCCCAGGAATCTTTGTCAGCCCAATTGGGTCTGACCTAAGTGTGTAGGATGCCAGATACTCGTGGTCATCAAAGACTGGCCTGAATCAGCGACTCCCAAGTTCATTGTCTCATGTCCATGATTAAGGTAAGGGACACCTGAGGAAGAAGGCTAAGTAGGAGCAACTTCTAAAGATATAAGGATAGGTGAGAAATTAAGGGAAAGTGAGAAATTAAGGTAATTGAACTTCCTTGTTTGGGCATTTTTAGAATCTTAACGGTTCATCTGTTCAATTCAAGTAATGATACCTGTTTGGCCATCCACCTCAGGATAACGGCAGCGCTCCGTCACATAGAATAGCACTTACTTGGTACCCAGTATCCAGTGACAGAGGGGCGGCTAAACATTGAACAATTTGAGAATCTACCCATGAGTTATTCACTGTTCTAAATACAACACCTAAAACAACACTGCTTGATGAAAGCTTGCTGAGTGAATGAATGAATGACCAATGGCAAATGATTTAATTCCTCAAAATCATACAGTCTGGCTGGTTCCATGAGCTTTATTCCTCAAAGCTGAGATGGTCACATTCTCCAAACATCTTAGAAACTAGGGCAATCTCCAGAGTTATAAAATCCAGGTGTTTCATATGAGAAAAGTGACGTGAAGAAACTTAATTTAAAAGTATCTAAAACTTCAGAGTTGGGGATATAATGCGATAGTAGTGCACTTGCCTAGCATGCATGGGTTTGATCCCAAGCACTGGAAAGAAAATTTTAAAAAGTGTAAATGGCTTCATATATTTGACATGAAAAGAATTTTTCAAAATTCTGTTTAACTGTTTGTTGAATAAATAAAGCACTCTGTCCTTAGCTCTCTTTGGCCCTATGTCAGTTGCAAAGTAAATCTATACTAAGAAATGTTGTGTAGAATGAAAAGAAGGACGCGTCCTCCTGCCTTCTTGAAGCTGATTCTGTGCTTGGGAAGCAAAGCATGCAAGATGACAGCTGATAAGTCTCCACCGAGCAGTGGTTCTCCTCATGCTAGATCAGAACGGACATCAGAAAGGAAACTAGACTGGCAGTGAGGAAACAGACACTCATGAGTCAGAAACAGCCCTACCGCCGGGGGAGGGACAAAGCTTTCTATCGCTCCCTCCCAGTGGTAGCCCATCCACCGAAAGAGAAGAAAATTGAGAACAATCAGAACCACAGGGCCAGCAAGAAAGGCTCCAACGGTTCCACTGGACAGGACCTTGGAAGCCAAACCAAAAGCAGAGAGCCACTGGATTGGCTGGGGTGGGAGGGAAGTAATGTTGACGAAGAAACTGGTTCTCAAGCAAGCACACTAAACTATTAAAAGGAAGAGAGGGCATTCAAAGCTTGCTTGTTGCCATAGTGATGTGAATACTGAAAGGGGGAGATGGATGCTGCTTCTTACAGACGCCCCGACTGGCCTTGAACTCTCAGCAATAAATAGGGAGAGGGTAGCAGGTAGGATCCAAATCTCACAGGCCAGGACAGAGCCCGGCATAGCAGAGGCAGACTATATCACAGAGGAAATACCCAAGCAGAAGAAAGCCAGATTCTCTGCGAGGCCAGTCTATATTTAAGGAATGTATTTGCATAAAAGACAGAATGCAAGCCAAACATGGTATCTCCCATCTGTAATCCCAGCACTAGGGAAACCAAGACAGGAGGGTTATCCTCAGCTCATGACTACAACGTGAATTTCAGGCCAACCTAGGCTTCAGGGTGAGACCATGTCTCAAAACAGCAAAGGCCTCATCGTGGCGCATGCCTGTAATCCCAGTGTCTGGGAGGTAAAGACAGGAAGGGCACAGCAAGTTCCAGCTCAGCGTGGTCTACGATAAGTTTCAAGGCTAACTAGCAAGAGCTCAGTCGCTAACAAATAATGGTTATCAGTCAAGAAAAGCAGACCTAGTTAGTAATAGTGGGATGTTTCTGGGTAATAGTAAAAGGACACTTTCTCGTATGCAGCTAATGACTCTGCATGCCGTGCCAGGAAGCAGCAAACAGCTAGGTGCTGGGCCACTATGAGCTACCAGGACATCTGGAAAAGATGACAGGCCTGAGAGGAGAGCAGAAATGAGGCTAGAAAGTATTAAAAAAAAGCTGTCTAACTCTAATACTAGAGAAGGTTCATTTCACCCCACTAATAACTATTTCTTTATGTCTGTTCAATGTGTTTCCTCTATACTTTGTATACTTTCTATTTTCTGTTGCTACAGCAAAATAACAGAAGTTAGGTCCTTTATAAAGAAGAGAGGTTTATTTTGTGGGTCTGAAAGCTCAAGATCAGGCAGCCCCATCTGTCTGGCTTCTGATGAGGACCGCATTCTGGGTACAGCTCAACATGGTAGAGAAGCCAAAAAGTAAATGGCAAAAGAGGCAAGAAGGAGAATGACTCAGAGGTCAGAGCTCTCTGTACTAACCCTCTCTCTTGGGAACTAACTGGGGACCCAGAACTAAATTAATCCCCTCTGAGTACAGCACCTCACTAGGCTCTCTCTTAAAGTCCCCGCACCTCAACACTGCCACACTTAAAGTCCCCACACCTCAACACTGCCACACTTAAAGTCCCCGCACCTCAACACTGCCACACTTAAAGTCCCCGCACCTCAACACTGTCACACTTAAAGTCCCCACACCTCTACACTACCACACTTAAAGTTCTCGCACCTCAACACTGCCACACTTAAAGTCCCCGCACCTCAACACTGCCACACTTAAAGTCCCCGCACCTCAACACTGTCACACTTAAAGTCCCCACACCTCTACACTACCACACTTAAAGTTCTCGCACCTCAACACTGCCACACTTAAAGTCCCCGCACCTCAACACTGCCACACTTAAAGTCCCCGCACCTCAACTGCCACACTTAAAATCCCCTGCACCTCAACATGGCCACACCGCTAACCTCCAGCACATGAACCCCAGTGGAGAACAAGCAATGTCCAAAGTATGAATCCTTAGTTCATTGTCACCTCAAAGAGATGGGATAGTAACTGCCATCCCATTTGATGGGTAAGGAAAGAGGAAGGTGGGACATTAGGAAGTTACACAGCCAAGTCCTGCAGTGTAAACCACAGAGTTTCAATTCCTTCCTGGTTCAATTCTTTCCCCAAGAACAGAAGAGTCCTCAGATTGGAGCTTTTAAAGTTGTTTCTCTTCCTTTGCTTTTTTGAGACAGGGTCTCACTGTGTAGTCCTAGGTTCTCTGGAATTCACTATATCGACTGGGCTGGCCTCAAATTCACAGAGATTCTCTGACTCTCAAATGCTGGGGACTAAAGATGTACAACCTTACATGTGGTTGTTGAAACTTAATCCTGTAAAAATAGGAAAGAGAAGCAAGAGAGGGCTAGGGAGACTTGCCCTACAGGGAAGAGACACATCAACAGGAGCCCTGAAAGAGGACAGGCAACCTCGGTCACCTTGAAGTGATGTTGCGGTGAAGGGAGGGATGACAACCAACTTACTCTAGTTTGTCAAGACTCATTCCCATGTTAAACTGGAAAGCCCTGCATCCTGGGAATCCCCTGGGTTTGAGACAGACTGTGGTGGCAGATGGTTGCCCCTTGGAAACAGAAGCTGTGGCAACAGAACACGTTCTGGATTTCTACATGGCTGTGAGCACATGACAGACCGTGCGGCCTTTGATGCATCATCACCTTCTGAGCTGCAGTACGGAGCCGGAATAGATGAGTGCCAATCTCTTCTGTTTAGCTGACCCATCTGAAATTGCCTAAGTGAGTGTCAAAATGGCCAGTGTCATTATTATGATCGTAACCAGTGTTCCTTACAGTGCAATTAAAGGACAAATGAAAATGTCTGCAAGGAGATTTATAAAAGCACATAGCTGCAAGCTAGCATTTCACTATTGTTTTTATTGTTATAAATTACCCTCTAATGTTCATCTAATGTGGACACGGGGCTGAGTTATAGACAGCCTCACTTGGCAAGAAATCCTTGTTTTGTTAAGACTTCTAGGAAAACCATTGTGCTTTAACTTTTTCCACATGTCATTTTATCCTGCCTGAGATCAATGTCCATTCTGGTGTCCACCAAACAACTCAGCAGCTGATGGACAAAGCTGGAACTTCTAACATCTGGTTTGCTCTTTAAAATGGAGCACATTTCTTGGGATGGAGAGATGGCTCAGCAGGTAAGAGCACTTGCTGCATAAACACAGGGATCCAAATTCAAATCCTTAGCACCAGTGTGAGAGAGCACAGCATGGCTGTGTGTGACTATAACCCCAGTGCAGGGGCTGCAGAGAGAGGCAGGTCCCAGGAGCATGCTGACCAGACTGTCTCACTAAATCAGTGAGTTTCGAGATCAGTGAGAGACTCTGTCCCAAGGGGACAATGTAGAAAGGGATGGAGCAGGATGACCCAATGTCCCCCTTTGGGCTTCGTGCACATGCAAGAATGTACAACCTCACATGTGGACACACATGTAAACACAACACACACACAAATGGGCACATTTCTAACCTGCACTTTAGAAATCTGGTCCAACAGAAATGGATAAATGCAGTCATGAAAAGACTAGTGAAAGAAGAGGAAAACCCCAGACGAGAGGTGGTGTTGGAAGATATAAAGAAGTGAGATTCCTGATGGCTGTAAAAGGACCATTGAGTCACCCGGGAATCCTTATGTGACTCATTGAGTGAGAGCACAATGATAATGCTAGTTCACCTGCATCGCAGAGATCAGAGGCACAGAAGTTGGAGACCCAAGCCTGCCATTCCTTAAGAGAAAGGGTAAAGGAAGGGCCGAAGGAGATTTGCCAAAAGGTGCAAATCCATCTTCTGCACCAGAGATGCTCTCCGACAGGCAGCTACTCAGAGCTCTTGAAATCGGCCTTCAGCTGAAGGCAGGGCAGACAGCAGAGTGGACCTGCTCTGACTTCCCAGGGTGTCCCCAGACTGTCTATAGCAAGCACAAGTCTCCTAGAAAACCTAACTACTTCCAACACTCATATTCATTTTCCATAAACAAGCTAAGCATGGAGTCTGGGGCCCTGAGCACGCAGTGTGGCCACACCATACTGAAAGCATACTGACGGACCCACTTCCCCACAGGGACAAGGGAACCAGCCAGATCGCCATGGCCTGCTTCCTGCTATTTCAATTATATTTAGAAGACTCACTATTGATGTGCTAATTTGCAAATAATGCCTTTGTTCCCTTTATAACATTAAAAAATTGTCATCGCCTTTAGAAAAAAAGAAAAATTTCTGAAGTGCCAAAGGACTAACTAACAGTTTTATACACATCCAACACTCACATAACTTTGGTAGCTGCTGCTGCTGCCAAAACCCTTTTGGAACATGGAAAATGAGGTCTAGAGCCAGCCAATTAGTCTGTTATTTGGACACCTGCTCCTCCCTCCACTTCTTGTTTGCCAGGGGCAGGACACTGGTGAGGTCTCTGTAACAGGATCTTAGCTATGGGCTATGTAGAGAGTAGAACAAACACCTCTAACGGCCTTGTGACAGCCATGTGTGTGCACATGCGTACACACACATGCACACGCCTGGTGCTATCCACACTGATGGGAGTCTTTCTACAAGACAATGAAGAACTCCCACCCAGAGAAGTGAAAAAGCAGAATCCACAGGGATCCCAACTTTGGGCAACAGATGAGTGGAAGCAGAGTAAGAATTCAACACAAGCCGGGCGGTGGTGGCACACGCCTTTAATCCCAGCACTCGGGAGGCAGAGGCAGGTGGATCTTTGTGAGTTCGAAGCCAACCTGGTCTACAGAGCAAGTTCCAGGACAAGGTCCAAAGCTACACAGAGAAACCCTGCCTCAAAAAAAAAAGAAAAAAAAGAAAAGAATTCAACACAAATGACCACCAATCTGTAATTAACCAACCTAATATTAATGCTACCTAAATCTAAGAGCCTATTACTGAAAAGTTCCCCAGACCTTGAGGCCTCTTAAAGAGGCTACTGTTGCCTATTCAGAGTTCCACTAAGCCTAGAAGTAAGAAGAGGAGAAGGAAGAGAGAGAAGAGGAGGGAGAGAAGGAAGAAGTCAGTGTTGAGTACCAGCAAGCTACTTTTTTTTTTTTTTGGTTTTTCGAGACAGGTTTCTCTGTGGCTTTGGAGCTTGTCCTGGAACTAGCTCTGTAGACCAGGCTGGTCTCGAGCTCACAGAGATCCGCCTGCCTCTGCCTCCCAAGTACTGGGATTAAAGGCGTGCGCCACCGACGCCCAGCCAGCAAGCTACTTTTAAAGACTGCTTAATATTAGCCCTCTATTGGATGTGTTAGTAAAAAGTTTTTCCCACTCTGTAGCCTGTCCCTGTGTCCAAATGATGGTGTCCTTTGCTGTATAGAAGTTTTTCCCTTCTTGATTGTTGAACTTAGTGCCTGAGTTATCAGTGCTGCATTCAGAAAGTCTTTTCCTCTTCTAATGGGTTCAAGATTATTCCCCACATTCTCCTCTGTCGTGTTCAGTGTATCGAACCTTATGTTGAGGTCTTTGATCCATTTGGAGCTGTGTAGTGCAGCATGATATATAGAGACAGGTCTATTTAAATTCTTCTACATGCTGCCATCCAGTTTAAACAACATCATTTATTGAAGATACTTTCCAATATCTATAGCTTATTTATCAAAAATCAGGTATCCATAGGTATATGGACTTACTTCTGGGTCTTCAATGATAGATGCCTGTTTTTGTGTCAATACATGCATTCTGTTTTTACAATGGCTCTGAAGTATGATTTGAGATCAGTGATGGTGATACTTGCAGCAATTCTTTTATTGTTCAGGATTGTTTTAGCTATCCTGTTGTTTTGTTTTTAATTCCCATACAAAGCTGAAAATTGTCTTTTCAAGTTCTGTGAAGAATTGTGTTGGAATTTTTATAGGAATGACATTGAACCTGTAGATTACTTTTGGTAGGATGCACATTTTTACTATAATAATCCCACCAATCCATGAGCTTGGGAGATTTTTCCATCTTCTGGCTGGTATCTTCAATGTCTTAAAGTTTTTCTTACACAAATCTTTCACTTGCTTGGTTAGAGTTACCCCAAGATATTTTATATTATTTGAAGCTATTGTGAAAGGTGTTTCCCTGATCCCTTTCCCAGTTCACTTGTCATTTGTATACAGGACAGTAAATGGTCTTTTTATGTTAATTTTTTGTATGCTGCTACTTTAATGAAAGTGTTTATCAGCTATAGGAGTCACTTATGTATATGTGCACATATTATCTGCAAATAAATTCCCTTCTTGTTTGTTTCCCGTTTGTCTGCAGTTGCTCTATTGCTCCATTGAATAGGTATGGAGAGAGAGGACACAACTTTGTCTTGTTCCTCATTTTAGCAGAAATGCTTTGAGTTCCTCCCCCTCTATCTAAGTTGATGTTGGCTATGAGCTTCCTCTAAGCTGCCTTTCTCTCCAGGACTTGTTTAATAGGATGATGGATTTTGTTAAAGGCCTTCTGCCTCTAAAGAGATGATAATGTGTCTTTTGTCTGTCAGTTTGATTATATGGTGGATTACATTTATTGATTTACATATGATGAACTATCCTGTATCTCTGGGGTGAAGCCCCCTTAATCATGGTGGATGAGGTTGTTGTCATGTTCTTGGGTTCTATTTGCAAGTATTTTATTGAGAATTGCTGTACCTATGTTCATAAGAAAATCGTTATGTAGTCTCTGTATGTGGTTTAGGCGTCAGGGTAAATGTGGCTTGTGAAAAGAATTAGGCAGTGTCTCTCTGGTTTCCATTTTGTGGAATAATTTGAGGAGCAGTAGGGTTAACTTTCCTTGGAAAGAATGGTAGGAATCCGCACTAAAGCCATCTGGCCCTGGTTGGGAGACTTTAATGACTGCTTCTATTTCACTAGGAGTTACAGGTCAGTTTAAATTGCTTATCTGATCTTAATCTAACTTAGGTAGATGATACATTATCGAGAAAATTATCCATTTCTTTTAGATTTTTCCAACTTGGTAGAGTACAGGTTTTTAAAGTATGTACTCATGAGTCTTTGGATTTCCTCAAAGTCTATGTCTATGATCCCCCCTCTTAATATCTAATTTTGCTAACTTGGATCTTCTCGCTTTTTTTAGTTAATTGGGCTAAGGGTCTGTCAAGCTTACTGAGTTTCTCAAACAACCAATTCTGTTTCACCCTTTGTATTGTTTTTGTTTGTTGGCTTCTATTTTATTGATTTCAATTCTAAATTTGAATATTTCTTGCCACCTACTCCTTTGGGGTGTGATTTCTTTTATGTTCTAGAGCTTTAAGATGTACTATTAAGTTAATAATATGAGATTTCTTCAATTTTTTAATGTAGGTACTTAGTGCTATGAACTTGCCTCTTAGAACTGACTTCATTGTGTCCCATGAGTTTGGGTATGCTATGTATTCATTTTCATTCAGTTCTAGAAAGTCTTTTTCTTTCTTAATAAATGTCTTGAGCCAGTGTTCATTCAGTAGTGAGTTGTTTTGTTTCCATGTTTGTAAACTTCCTGTTGTTTCTGTGTTGGTGTCCAGCTTTAATTCATGGAGGTCAGATAGGATGCAGGATGCTACTTCAATTTTATCTCTTGAGGCTTGCTTTGTGTCCAGGTATGTAGTCAATTTTGAAGAAGTTCCATGAGAGGCTGAGAAAAACATAAGTATTTTGTGTTTGGTAAAATGTTCTGTAAATATCTGTTGGGTTCATCTGGCCTATGGCATCAGTTTCCTCCAGCATTTCTGTTTAGTTTTTATCTGGATAGCCCACCTATTGACAAGAGTCGGGCACTGAAGTCACCCACTGCCACTCTGTGAGAGTCAATATGTGATTTAAGCTGTAGTAATGTTTCTTTTTAAACTTGAGTGCCCTTGTATTTGATGCATACATGTTAAGAATTGCAATGTCCTCTTGGTGGATTCTTCCATTGATGAGTATGTAGTGATTATCCCTCTCTCTTCTTACAGTTTGGGCCTGGTCTATCTTGTCAGATATTAAAATGGCTACACCAGATTGCTTCTTAGGTCATTTACTTGGAATATCTTTTTCCATCCCTTTATCCTAAGGCATGCACGTACACACACACATATGACATACACACGACAAACCTAAACAAATATTGTCTTAGTTAGGGCTTCTATTGCTGTCATGAGACACCATGACCAAACAATTCTCACAGAGGGAAACATTTAATTGGGTGGCTTACAGTTCCGAGGTTCAGTCTGTTATCCTCATGGCGGCGTGCAGGCAGACATGGTGCTGGGGAGATAGCTGAGTTCCACATCTTGCGCAGGCAAGAAGAAGTGAACTAAGACACTGGGCATGACTTGAGTCCTACCCTACAGTGACACACTTCCTCCAACAAAGTCACACCTTCTAACAGTGCCACTCCCCATGAACCTATGGGGGCCAATCATATTCAGACTACCACACATATATAAACAAAATCGGATGAAGGGAAATAACAAATAAAAATGTTTGGGGTTTGTTTATTTTCAAGGGGAAAAAATAAGGAGCTGGAAGAAGTGGCCTGGCAATTAAGAGCACTTGTTCTTGCACAGGAACCAGGTTTAGGTCCCAGATGGCAGCTCACAGCCATCCATAGCTCTAGTTCCTGATTCTTCTTCTGACCTCCTTAGGCACCAAGCACAATTGTGGTACGCAGACACTGGATGCCAGGGAACTCTGTGATTAAGTCAGGTTTATTAAACAGGTGCAAACTATAAAGTCCATTCACAATCCAGAAGAAGGCTGCACTCTGCTGCTGTGTCAGCTCTCACTACCAAGGGTGATAGGGAGGGTGTGGGAAGGTCACCAAGCTGTGACCTCAGCAAGCCCTCCTCAGTCCAAGAGAGAGTACTCCCCCAATCGGGTCATGAATCCCCACAAAATGAAACATTCATATACATAAAATAAAATTTTAAATCTTTTTTAATTTTTTGTAAATACATGCCAGACATGGTGGCACATACCTTTAACCCCACGCCTTGAGTCTCAGCACTTGGGAGGCAGAAACAGGTGGATCTTTGTGAAGTCAGTGCTAGCCCAGTTACAAAGCAAGTTCCAGGACAGCCAGGATGATACAGAAAGCTTTGTCTCAAAAAAACAAAACTAAAAAATCTGCTAAATGTTTAGTTTTTTTAAAGTGCGGTGGATCACAAGGGATTGGGGGAGGATGAAGCGCTGAGGCAGCTTCTTTCTGGTTCTGCCAGGTCTAATATAAAGGTAGAGGGTTGGAGGAGCTGTGTGCTCTTCTCTCGTCTATCGTTAATGCTGTTGCTAAGTCTCTATTGGAAAAAAGTCTGGGTTCCCCACAGTTGACTTCTCCATGGCAGGGGTCTCTCCTGCCACACTTAGATTCAGTCTGCGGGCTGGGCAGGTTCTCTCACCCTCCCAGGACCCCAGACATGAACCCTAGCAGGACTGATGTTTCAGTTGAGGGCTGTCTCGCAAGTGGTTGAGAGTATGGGAAGCAGTTACCACATGGAGATGCTAGCAGCTTTGGTCTTTCAAGACATCCTGAGTATTTATCACCCGGCTGGAGGGATGCAACTGTGGCTTCTAACTACACCCCCTGGAACTCCGGAGTTTAGTGAATGACAGGCAGGTGGCTTCCGAGTCCGTTCCACCTTCTGTCTCTGGCTTGGAACTGTCACGACCCAGGATAATTCTCAGGAAAAGGGATCCTCTCCAAGTCGTGGCGGGCAGGGCTCTCTCCCTGTCCACTTCCCAGTCTGAGACAGGTTCCTGCCACCTTCACCCCATCAGGATCTAGCCCCCCTGTTCTCCACAACTGTGTATCTGGGCCTTCCCTCTCCCAGTGAATGAGGCCAAACCAAAGCTTATACAAGCAGGCATTTTACAACGAACCACCTTCCCACACCTTTAAATGACTTTCATAAATAAACCAATAAAAATAAAATATTCATTCGTGACCTGCCACACACAAAACACCCCCACAGACTTGGGAGCTGGACAGACACATGAGGATAGACCTTAAGTGAAGACAGGCATGGAAATCCAGGGTAGAGAAGATATGTAGTAAGCAAGCGAAACGCTTAGAGTCTATAAAAAGCAATGAAAGGAACATAGGAAATTGTGTTCAAGACACCTGCACTCACAACAGTATGAATCAAACTGTGTTCTCTAGGCAGCTAGGATGAGTACTGCTCCCAAAGCAGAGATGGCGCCTACTTCTCTTGGAAAGAAGTCTACTGAGCCCTGTGTGGCAGAAGGTGACCACTTAGAACTTCTCCCGGCCACCAGGGACAGTATCCAAAACTTCCTTGTTCTCTAGTGAGGCTCTAGAGCAGTAGTTCTCAACCTGTGGGTCATGACCCCTTTGGAAAGTTCATATCAGATATTTACAGTATGATTCATGACAGCAGCAATATTACATTTATGAAGTAGCAACAAAACAGCTTTATAATCGGGGCTTACCACAACACGAGGAACTATATTTTTTTCCATTTTTTTTATTTAACTTTATTTTATGTGCATTGATGTTTTGCCATGGATGTTGGGTCCCCTGGAACTGGAGTTACAGACAGATGTGAGCTGCCATGTGGGTGCTGGGAATTGAACCCAGGTCCTCTAGAAGAGCAGCTGGTGCTCTTAACTGCTGAGCCATCTCTCCAGTCCCAAGGAACACATTAAAGGGTCGCAGCATTGGGAAGATTGAGCACAACTGCTTTAGAGTGACTGGATTCCTTTTGCTTGGGCTGCTGGCCCTGGGCTATCACATAACAGGAAAGAAGTGTAGAAATGAACTCTGCTAAGTCACTAGGTCACATAGCTAGAAGTTCTACAAAGCTTTTCTTTTAACTTGAATAATATCGTTTTATTAACAATGTACTTTTAAAAACTCAATGTTGCCAGGATATATATATTCTTACAATCCTAGTACTCAGTAGCAGAGACAGGAGAATTATGAACTGAAGGCCAGGTCAGGATAGTTATTCTCTGTGTAAAGAAAGAGATGAAGAAGCTGAGCACAGTGATGCATGCCTTTAATCCCAGCAGTTGGGAGGCAGAAGATCTCTGTGAGTTCAAGGCCAGCCTGGTCTACATAACAGCAGAACAACATGGTGAGACCCTATCAGAAAGAAAGAAAGAAAGAAAGAAAGAAAGAAA